>JAQZBX010055566.1:0-18387 GCA_029593785.1 Cabassous unicinctus | reverse complement strand
CGAACCCGGGCCTCCCATATGGTAAACGGGGGCTCTATCCACTGAGCCACACCCGCTTCCCTCCCGACTCACTTTGAAGTCTCTTAGCCATATAAACTCATTTGTCTTTACCTTTTCCCCCTTTTATTCGAGGTGCGGCAGATTCTTAGTCTGCTTATGCATTCGTACGGGGCAGCATCTTTAAGCATCAAGCATTTTTTTTTTCCTGATTTCTACAGAGGTCTTATCTGCCCTCAGTGTGCCCTGCTGTGTGCTTGACTGTGCCTGGCTGTGGCTGTGTTTTGCCTCCCTGTCAGGCCACGTGCAGTTTCTAGATGGGATCTGCACGCTTTGACCATTTCAGGGGAATGTAAACACTTTAAAGCAGAAAGATCTGTATCTTGCTGGGAGTGGGAGTTGAAAACCGATTTGTCATTAAATGTCATGTATTTTGGGAGAATACCTTCAAATGCCTCTTCTTCTTAGTAACAGGAGCTTAGAATAGTAATAGTAATATATTTTGAGACTTTACTGTGTTCTAGGCACTGAAAAGTGCTTTATATTTATATCTCATGTAAGCCTCTGAACATCCTTTTTAGTAGGTATTGTTGAATGAAACCTTAAACAGACGAACTTACCCCAAATCACACTCACAACACTAGTTAGGAAGTCAGGATTCAATCTCTGGTGTATGTCTTTTGATTTTTGAACCATGAGACTTTAAATGCATTTTTCCTGACTAGTTAAGCATTTTTTTAAAAAAATAAAATGGCATTATCTCCTTTTTAGTTGGTGCATGACATCTCTCTGAACATATTCTAGCAACCATGGTGTCCTGAATTAGGATGTATCACAGAGAGCTAGCTGAAATGCAGTGTTTGATTCTGCATTTAGTAGTCATAACAGTCTACCAAATACCTTGTGATTGGGTCAGAATTAATTTAGATGCCCTGACTTAAGTTCCCCCTGTTATTTTCTCTGCCAGCACTGTGTTCTTTCCCTTGTTAACAATCATCAAAGTTTGAAATTATGACTTTTGTATGCTTAGTTACTTAATATTTGTTTCTATGCATATTTGTTCACCACTAAATTTCTAACATCTAACATAATGTCTGGCACACAGTATACGCCTAATAAATACTTGTTGGGTGAATGAACTAATGACTTCTAGAACTGAGGAACCCGGAAACTGAGTTATCTGGGAGCCTAAAAGTCCAGATTTGCCATTCAGCGGGTTGAGGAGTTTAACTTGGCAGTGGGCACTGTTGCCTTCCTGGGATGAAGCCATCTTCCTCCCTAAAATGCTCAGAACTAGTTGTTTCTTATGTTTTTCTCTGGACCATTTTGGCTATTGGGGGAGCTTTGGCCCAGATGTTTCTCAGTGAGTTTGGTTGAAATCAAGATGTGTAAATGAAGAGTCTGAGTCAAAATATTCCTTTAAGTTGATAGTTCCCCCACCTCAGGCTTAAGGGGTCATGCTTATATTTACCAGAGGCAAAACAATATCCTTTTCCTAAATGAGCAGTTTATTTAGAAATTGTAGTTTGAATGCGACCAGAAAGGACAAGATTGAGTTCTGGTGTGGGCAGTTTTCTGGTATTTCCAGAACTCAGAAGTCTGTCTTACGGGGTCCTTAAGACACCAGTTACCTCTGGCTTAGATGACTGCTTTACCAGTCCAGCACTATGTTTAGGAGCCTATTTGATAACCCCAGTTTGCTTGCTGTTTCCCCCTACTTCTAAGAATTTGTGAGGATTGTTTTGTGTTGGCCAGGTAACTTGTTTGACTAGTTTGCTGTTTTCTGTTCTGGAGCCTAGCACTCATAAGTAAGAACTCAAGTTCACTACCTCCAAGGAGAGAAAAGATCAACTAGGTCGTGGGTCAGCAAACTCTCTGTAAAGGGCCAGCCAGTGGAGAATTTTAGTTGCTGCAGGCAGTGGTCTCTGTTTCATCATCATCTCTTCTACCCCATCCCCTCTCCTCCTCATCTTCCTTTAAAAAACACCTCTTAAAGATGTAAAAACCCTTCTTAGCTTGTGCGCCTTATAAACAAGCCATAAACAGATTTGGCCTGTGGGCTGCCAACCCCTGAACTAGGTAAAGAAATGAGTGTATTGCTAAATGTGTTTGCTTTAATGTTTTTGGGACAAGAACGCTCAGTGACCTTGGGAATTCTCAGTTGATTGTGATCCAAATAAGAGAGTGCTATACTCTGGCCTGGGGGGTCAAAGTCATCCTAGTGTTGGTCACCTTGGGTCTGTGAAACTCGAGGTAACCTTGGCCAGTATGACAGCAGCTGTCCATTGGAGCAGAAGGCTCTTGCTGCCTCTTTTCTGTGGGAATGCTGGCCAAGGGGGCAGGGGGACAGGATGGAGGGGTGGAACGGAGGTGTGGCCCTCAAATTAGGCTGGGAATAGATTGGCTTGAGGAGTACAGTGAATCCAACAGCAAATTAAATTGATTGAATCTCAATTTCCTGCACCTCTTGGAATGTAGTTAGAAATCTGGCATGTACAATCAGTTTGGCCAGTTCATAAAATGAAAGAGCAGGTCTGTACCTTGGATTCTGAGAACTCCAAATTCTGATACACGAATCCAGATTTGCCTTTTCCCCCCTCTCTTTCTTATCACAAGAAGTTCCATAGAGCAGGCCTGGCATTAAGGAAGAATTAATTTATTTCAAGGTAGAAGGTGAGATAGGCATAGCAGTTAAAGAGTACAGACTCTGAGATAGATAGACTGTTCAGATTCCCAATCTGCCACTTACTAGCTCTGTGATCCTAGGTAACTTACTTAGCTCCCTAAGCCTTGATATCTTCATTTTTAAATGGTGATGATAATAACGACTTCACCATAGAGTCATTGTGAGAATTAAATGAGGACAATATATGTAAAATACTGAGCCCAATACCTGCCGTATTATAAGCATTTAATAAATGTTAACTATGGTAATAATACATAGTAATGTGAAAATGGAGGAAAATGGGAGAAATGGAGGATCAGAAATAAGAACTAGCGTTTGTGATTCAGTGCTACTGAAATACTAGGTTCTTGTTGAGCATTTAATCATTAGATGTGTGGCAATGCAATGGGAGCAGTACTGGGTTAGGAGGCTGAAGAACTGGATCTATGTCTGCCGCTCAGTTTCCTACTTTGTGAAATGGAAACGATATGTATTGTCAGGTTGTAGGGTAATCGTGTAAGGTAGTGTGAAAGGTCTGAGTTCCATGAGGCATTGGTCAACATTTAAGATGAAGTCAGTAACCTGATCATTTGTTCAGTTTTTTGAACTTCTAAATGTATTGGAACAGAGCCAGAAGGTGAGTAGTGTGGAGTCAAAATGTTTTTACCAGAGAGACTTGATAGGATGCACTCAAGTTCACTGCTTGCATTGGTAACCTGTAGTTTGCAATGAGTAATAGAAAATAGGAACACTTTTATAAGATATTTGATACAATGGAATTAAAAAATGAGTGGCCAGGTAAGGAAGATAGGCTAGAGGGGTTTAATTTGTATGAAGAAAACATGACAATGTCTTGGAAAATTAAAAATGTATATTTCCTTTCCCCCTCAATTCCATTTCTAGGAAATTATCCTGAAAATATATTTGCATGTGCAGTTTCTATGCTAAATCATGTATGCACATGGTTATTCATTACCCTATTGCTTATTAAAAAAGGGAAGCATCATTGTCCAACCTTAGACCAGTTAACCCAATCATGGTACATTCATACAGTTGAAAACTCTGCAGCTTCAAATTGTGAATGAAGGAGCTCTGTATGCACTGACGATGGTACATTCTTTTATTGTTGACAGGGCAGAGAAAAGAAAAATTATGATTGCCCTGTGTAAGCATTGGCTATCTCTGGAAGAATACGAAGCTGGGAGTATGGTAGCATCTGTGGAGGAGAACTCTGGGTAGGTGGGGGGCAGTTAGGAGGGAGATTGACTTTTCAAAGTAGTATATCCTCTTTTGAAATGTGTCCTATATACATACATTTTCTGTTCAGAAAGCTTGCGTGCCATAGGTCGTATCACTGGAGTTGAAAATTATATGGAACATCTATGTGTTTTCCTCTCAACATCTGTATCTGCTGCCTGTTGCTCTGTCAAGTCTCTTTGACCTTGATGACTTGAGAAGCTGGAACTGACTTTAGGCTCACCCTAAAACAGTCTTTTCCTCTCCCTCCAAAGCATATTGACGTTTCTCCTCATGATTCTCTGCCTGACTTTGTTTCTGTTTCCACCCCCAGCATTGGCAGCATGTGAGCAACTTCTTGCCAAGAACCCAGGTCACCGCTGAGAAGGGGGCCTTAGGGAGAAGAATATCCAGAGGAAACCAATGCCAGACGCGTCTGGAATTACACTCACCGCAGGCAGCATGAGACATTCTGTGCCAGCTTCTGTGTCCTACTGGCAAAGACTGTAGTTCTCCAGGTAGGAGGATCCTGGAAGCAGAAAGCACCAGGAGCCTCTCTAGAGAAAGAATGGGGCCAGATATGAACTGAACTCTCTACAATGAACTCAATTTTCAGCTTATGAAGGAATTTTAAGTAAAATAATTATTTAATTTCCACATATTCAAGTTCAGCAGCCTTCTGTGTGAAGTGCCAGTAGCCACCGCCCCTACAGGAGTTATACAGGATTTTTCTGGCACCACGTTGAACTCTTCTTGGTACTTCTGGCAATGACAGATCTGCCGGACAGATTTATCTGCTAAATGCTCTTGAGCAGGAAAAAAAGTAAAACCGCTGGAAGCAGTATAAGGATAGCAGAGCAGAGATCCTTCCCTCGCTGCTCACTTTCACAGAAACAGCCTGGACTCGGATGCTTCTACTGAAGATTTATCCTGCCTGAGTCATCTCCAAAGTCCATCTCTTCTGGGGAGTCTGGCATTTTGGGGTTGCCTTCTGTGGCCCTTTTCTACTAGCTTTCTACTCCCAACCTTTCTATTCAGGCAGTCAAATGATATGAACTTTGGAATGGAGTTTGTTATACTTTGGGGACCTGCTTCCTTTCCCAGGCTGCTGCTGTTGAAGAGGACCATTTGAGAGCTGTGGTTTGTTCCTGGGGAGGAGGCACCGGCCTTGCCTGCATTCTCCACCATGTTCCTGTTGCTGCCTTTTGATAGCCTGATTGTCAACCTTCTGGGCATCTCCCTGACTGTCCTCTTCACCCTCCTTCTCGTTTTCATCATAGTCCCAGCCATTTTTGGAGTTTCCTTTGGTATCCGAAAGCTCTACATGAAAACTTTGTTAAAAATCTTTGCGGTGAGTTGTGCTGTTACAAATGGTTGCTTCACAGTCCTCTATGAAGAAATGCCGTGAGCACAACAGGTTCTTATCTGCCTGATTGTTACCTGTTTATTGGATAAGGAGAAAGTTGGGAATATGGGAAGTGGCATTCTCAGTAATAATAACTAAATGTGTCCTTGTGAAAGCCTTTAGCAATCTTTCTTTTTGAGCTAAGATACTTGTATGTTTTATTTACGCTGAGCAAAGGGACCTATTCCATGGTGCCATACCTTGCCTGTTTATGTCAAAGAGAGTGGGACTTAGAATTGAAAAAAAAAAAAAAAAAAAAAAATTCACTTCCAGATACTTTATCTCTTTTTATATAACAGATATTGAAGCACAAAGCTGCTGCTGACATAGTCCCTCACTAATAAGTATGGAAAGCCTTTTCTCTCTTTCAGACATATATCTTAAACAGGTTCTTGTATTTCAGATGAAAAGAATTAATAACAAAAAGGATTTGGCGAATTGTGTGTTTTTTTTTTTTAGAGGAAAAGTATAATAAATTTCCTAATACGTGTCAGGACTTACCTACTTATATCACTGAACAGAACTCACAGTGTAAAGGAAATGGGTGAAAAATGATATTTCCTGGAAGTTGACATGCCACAAGACTTTTTTTTAACAAATCAATTTTATTGATACATACATATTAATAAAGCATACAGTTCATCCAAAGTGTACAATCAATGGTATTTGGTATAATCACATAGTTGTGCATTCATCATGCCACAAGACTTATAATATCTATCCAGAGATTTGGTAATTTATTTGTATTTTCTGTTTTTGAAGAAAGGTGGCATTCAGAAGTCACCAAATCTTCAGGGATTCTTTTCCATGATTGAAACCATGAATGATTTGAGAAATGTGTTTGTAATAGTAAAAAGAATATGGTGCTGTTTATACAGTATCTTATGGTTTCTAGAATAATTTCATTTATTTTCCTTTTGTTCCTCATAATTCTGGGGTGGGCAGGGTAAACAACTACATTTTATTAGTGAAGAAATAGAGACTCAGGTTAAGTGAACTATATGAAGTGTTATGTTACAGTGGGAAATATGTTTATGTATGTTATTGAATCTTGGCTTTTTAATATTCCTATACGAATATGACTTTGAGCACAACTTATGGTTCCTTGCTACTCAGAGTACAGTCTGGAGACCAGCAGCATCAGTATCACTTAGGAGCTAGTTAGAAATGCAGATCTCAGGCCCACCCTATACCTACTGAATTAGAATCTGCAGTTTAACAAGATCCAGGTGATTCGTATGCACGTTAATGTTTGAGAAGTGCTGGTCTAGTCTTTGGACTAGCTACTTTACTAATGTGTAGTGTGTGTTTTAGTTAACCAAGAAATGTAATTTTCATATATTTCAGTCCAAGAAAAGCATTTGCAGGGTCCCTGTGGACTATGTACCTTATCCATGCCTTTTTTCCTTTATGGAAAACACACCAGGATAGAATCAGTAGAATAGCTGATACACTTTTCAGAGAAGACAATGTGTGGTGTCTAGCTTTCATTCAAGATTATAAACAAGTGATTAATGGACTTAAGGAAATTGTCATTTTTAAAAACATAGAACTAAGAGGTATCAGCCTAGGGGTCTTCTATATAGTAGTTACATTTTTTTTTTAACTTGGACACTTTTGGTGGGACAGAAGGTCTAGAATCCATGTGTTATCCCTATTCCATTTTGACAAAGTCCTCCCCCAAATTAATAATGTAGAGTTCATGGTCAAATAAATCATTATTACTGTGACTACATTTTTTTGTATTTAAAATTTTATTTTTTTATGTCAATGTTACAAGTTACTCATTTAACACAAGATTAAAACTTCAGTAACAAAAAATCTGTTTTAGTCAGTGGTTCTACACCCCCCTTATTTTTGTTCATTCCTCTGTCTTGAGAGATTTGGGATGATGTCCACTCTGACCTTCAGTCTGAGAAGGACGTAGATATTATGGGGCAGAGGAGTGGAATTGTTTTACTTACAGTTGAAGATACTCCTTGCTTTGGGGTTGGGGCTGGTCCATCATCATTGTTTTGTTAGTTGTCCAGGGCAGGCCCGAAGAACTGGAGAGTAGGAGTTGGCTGCATTTCTCCTGCATTTCAGGGCTCCGCTGGCACAGGAACAATGCAAAGGCTTTAAGTCTCTGAGAAATATACTTAGCAGGTGAATTGAAAATTATGGATTCAAATAAAAGAAGTAGAAAAACCATGATTAGGGGTTTATAAATGAGTATAACTATGTTATGCTGAGGAACAAGCTTTTCATGTATGTTTTCATATATTCCCAGATAGAGCCCCCTGAGGGGGTGTTGATTTCATGTGGCCATGTGGCTTACCTATGGTGTATAGATGTTCCTAGGCCCCTGAGAAACACTTCTGTTTGAGGCTTTGTTTACTGTGGCAGTTTGTGAAGTCTGGCTGAGACCTGCATAAGCATAATCTCTAGAATAAAACTATTTTATTTAATATTTCCCCCTTTTGATCAAGGTCTTTCCCCAAATGCATCACTGATTAATGCTTGGTAATAATCCCTTGGTGCCAAGGAGGCTTATCCCTGGGAGTCATATCCCTCATCTGGGGGAGGGTAGTGAATTTATTTGCAGAGTTTGGCTTAGAGAGATGTATTGTGGCTACATTTTAAAAATGTTAAACTCCAAAGTAGAATTTGATGGTGGAGAGTGGTATAAACCTGGGGTGGTTATGAAGAAGTTGTAGAGATTGTAGAGGTGGCGGGATTGTTGTGCCATGAACATGAGTTTTTGAGTCAGACAGCTCTTAGTTTGAATACCAGTGCTTTACTTACCAACTCTGAAGCTTTGCCTAAGTTACCTAACTTTTGAATCTGTTTTCTCATCCATAAAATGGGAGTAATACCTACTTCACATTGTTATAGAGAAAGAGGTGAAGTTAATCATGTATGTCCTCCCAACCCCAGTGAGAAGGGTGATTTCAACATAATCTTTAGTAGGTAAAAGGGCTAACTAAAGGAGATGAGAATGTGAATTGTGGCAGGAGAGTTAATAAGTAGTTTCAGGTTTTATCTGTTCAGGGCCATCTTTTCATATGGAGACCTTGATGAAGAAAAATACTGAGAGCCGATAAATTAAATTCAGCTATTATTGGCGGCCCGTTCAAAGCACTCATATCAGGCTGTGTGGAAAGGCAAATAAGTAAGTTCTGGTTCCTGCCCCTCAGGGTATTTGTAGTCCAGTAGGAAACAAAAGTATATGCACAGATAACAAATGCAGATTGTGATGCCATTTAAGATACCCAGGCAAACATAAATGCTGACTGCAGGAATTGGGTGGATAACATTTTATGTAAGATTTGACCCTTGAACTGGATCTTAATAGGGGAAAAAGATTTCTAGAAACACAGTGCTTGTTTAGGGACAGCACGTAGTTCAGTAGAGCAAAAAATCATTGGGAGCATGGAAGGAATGAGGATTATAAAGCTGAACATTTCTTTAGGCATTGGGAAGCCGTAGAAGGTTTTTTGAGCAGGGAAGTGACATGATGAATTCTGGCGGGATAGATTGGAGGGAGGAAAGAGGGAAATATTTCAGTAGCTGTTATGGGAGTATAGACAGGAAATAAGGAAGTGAACGAAAGTAGTGGCATGAAACCAGAGGCAGCTCTGTGAGAGGTAAGTACCTCTTCAGGGGGAGGATCGAGAGGACTTGATGACAGGTGGGAAGCATGAAAGGCTGGGTGACTGGAAGGGCAGCGATAGCACAGCCAAGATTGGGAGTGATACAGGAGGAAGGCAAGAGGGAGTGAGAGCATGTTGGGGCTGGGAGGAGGCGCAGTGCCTTTAGTTCTCAGCGTGCAGAATGGTGGGGGCTGCTTGGGCTTGCCTGTGGAGTCGTAGCAGGTAACTGGAAATGTGAGAAATCTGGAATAGGGATGTCGACTTGACAATCATGTAGAGATTACACTGAAGCAGGGAGAGGATGGTGGAGTCTGCATGGGAAGTAGAAGGTGATGGATGATATAAGCCTTATTTTTTTTTTAAGGCTTTGGTCTTTGGGTGTATCTAGTTAGCTAATGGGAAAGTGCAGTGAAGACACCCTGAAAAGGAGGAGAGAAGCTTTTTACTGAGGTTAGGCTCCCAAGGCTGTTGGACCTTGCTCCTGCGATTAGTTTCTTAATTGTAGTGTTTAATAGAATGAATAACCAGCAAAAATTCATCGTCGCACCCTCTGCATTTCTGAGGGCTGGGCTTGCATTTGAGCTGCCGCAGTCTCCATTCTACTGTTCCTTACGGGTGCAGTGCTGTTAATATCCTTAGATCGTGCTTTCTCTGTCTGGGAGAAGCTGAAAGATAATCAAGTAATCTGATATTGAATAGTCTAATAAATGGCATCTCAGATCAAAGGATGGGAGAGGAATTTTATAGTGAAATGAACTCTGAACCTAACAGTCTCAGTTTATCAAGGGTTGTGTGAAAGCTATGCTTCTTTCAAGTGACAGCTCGGAGAAGCCAATTGTGTAGTTAGTTATCAGGCATTGGTGATGTGCATCAGCCTTTGTCATTCCCCTTCACCAGGATGAAAGTAAGCCAGTTCATCGACTCAGCCATCCCGTAACAGGCTATTCCCAACTAACCAGGTTCTTCCAATCCTGCCACTTTTCTACTACCCTTGTGACTTTGGAAAATTCTTTCCTGACAACAGAAACGTTTTATGATGTTTTTGAAGTTTGAAAATGTAAAGCCAGAAAAGTACGAAGCAGGAGGCCAAGGATATGTTTATTACTGAGCTTTGTTTTAGAGCTAGGAGCTACTTAGATCTAATTTAACAGACACCTCTCTAAAACAAACAAAAAAACCCTAAAAGTATAGCTGCCTTGAATTTTGCATAGTGAAGAAGTCCTCGTAGACTTAAACACTAGTCTAAGACCATCTAGAAAGGCCTGATGTCTTACCTGCCTGTTACAATCTAATGTCAGTATCACAGTTGTCAATACAGAATCAAAGTATTTCTGATACAGACTTTTCTTTTAGTACCAGCACAGACACTTGGCCAAAATGTAAAACTCTATAAATTCTGCTCGAGTGCCCAGTGTCTATTCCAGGCTTGTTGTATTTCTCTTGTGCTTAATCACCTCTTCCCTAGTTTTAGGAAACCAAAGGGAGTTGATGTACCTCCATTTTAAGAGTCATCTTTACATTTTCTTTTTCATCTATAAAAGATCATTCATGCAATGAGGCAAAGATATCAATGGCTAAATATCTAAAATATAGACAGTGGGCTAAGTGAGTTTTCTTGCCTTACACCTCTCTTTGAGTAGGTGACTTTTTTTCCTGGACATTGGTGTTTGAAGAACACCAGATGAGGTCAGCTGCAGTCTTGCTAGTACTTCAGACTCTGCTGGCAAAATTTACAACAGGTGCTTTGGGCCATGTGGAATTTGCTGTGTCATGGAATGATAGGTTTCTTTCTCAAATCTTGTATAACAGGCTTTTGAAGACACCTTTCAAAACATGGCATTCTATTTCTTTGGCTCATCCCCTGGACATAACTTTCTATTTAGTGATAACATAGTCTAATAGATGAGTTCATATTTTTACCTCTTATTTTTTAATAATGGGAGAGGCCCAAGCTCTGGCTCTCTTTTACTATAGTTAAGAGGATTTTTTTTTTTTAAAGATTTATTTATTTATCCCCCCCTTGCTGCTTGTGCTCGCTATGTCCATTTGCTGCGCGTTTTTCTGTGTCTGCTTGTCTCCGTTGCGTCATCTTGCTGCGCCAGCTCACCGCATCACGCGAGCTGTCAGCTCACCGCTCTGCGCGGGCCATCAGCTCACCGCGCCGTAGTTAAGAGGATTCTAATGAAGGCAGCAAGGCTCTAGGAGCCTGGCTTCTCTTTTCTAGATCTCTTTAGCACATATTTCTGTAAAAATGAGGACAACTTGAAAGCTTTGTGGTTTCCCAAGTTCTATCATATATACGATTTCATTTGAATCATCAGTGACTCCATGAAATAGGAAGTTTAGGTGTTATCAATCCCATTTTGCAGATAAAGGTTCAAAGAATTGGAAGGAATTGCTTAAGGCACATAGCTAGTGAGTGGCAAACTTGGGATTTGAATCTAGATTTTTAAAAAATCTAAACACCGTGCCTCTTTTTTAACACAACTAAGCAGCTCTCAGGCCCTCCTCTTGCTAGCTGATGAGAAGAGATGAAACAGACACAGAGAATTGCCCA
This sequence comes from Cabassous unicinctus, assembly GCA_029593785.1. Classification (NCBI taxonomy): domain Eukaryota; kingdom Metazoa; phylum Chordata; class Mammalia; order Cingulata; family Chlamyphoridae; genus Cabassous; species Cabassous unicinctus. Next base: position 6,895 of record JAQZBX010055566.1, on the reverse strand, counting down.
GCGAATGGACACAAAAAAATAGCAAATGGGGAAGGGGGGGTTTAAAATGGATCAAGTAAATAAATCTTTAAAAAAATAAAAAATAATAAAAAATAAAGGTTACTCAGGGGAGGTGGATGTGGCTCAAGCTATTGGGCTCCTGTCTGCCATGTAGGAGGTCCAGGGTTTGATTCCTGGGGCCTCCTGGTGAAGGGCAGGCTGGCCCACGCAGGAGTGCTGGCCCGCGTGGAGAGTTTGGCGTAGCAGGATGACACAGCAAAGGGAGACACAGAAGAGAGACAGTGGGAGACACAGCAGACTGGGGAGCTGAGGTGGCGCAAGAGATCGAGTAGCCTTTCTCCACTCCGGAGGTTCCCAGGATTGGTTCCCGGTGCTGCCCAGAGAGAAGATAAGCAGACACAGAATGCACAGATAGCAGATAGCGGGTGCAGAACAACGAGGGGCGGGGGGAGAAATAAATAAATCTTTAAAAAAAAATGTCAGTTGTTGTTAGTGTGTAGAATACAATTGATTAAAAAAAAAATGAAATAAAAGTCACTCAGGGTGAATGCACAGTCCAGACATATACACCATTTAAATCCTTTTTCTAACTGAAAACTAAATTGTTGCCTTCTTGGAATAATTTGGGATGTTGGCAGCATTAGGTCGTAGGCAGTGGCCTGAAGGATGCTTGAATTTACTATTTGTATACAGCTCTTTGGCAGTGAAGAAAGAATTTGTGAGGTCTGTGTTCTTAGCTAGTGATTCTCTTAAGTAACCTGGGGACAAGCGATTTAGGCAGTAAGGAGCTAGGCCTGAGAAACATACCCAGATTTTGCGAGTTTCCAGCCCTTTACTATAGGTGACTATTAACTTCTGGACCCTCTTATCAAAGAGGGGCCCTTATCTAAAAGGAGGGGGATTTGAATTTCCTTTAAAAATAATGTGTACTTTCTGGGGTACTATCTGATCTCAGGTGACTAGGATCCAGGCGTTCACAGAATGGAAGTGGAGGCTTTTGCTGAATGAGAAAGGATCTCATTCTTGCTCTTACATGTTACTTTTTTTCTTTTCCAGTGGGCTACCTTGAGAATGGAGAGAGGAGCCAAGGAGAAGAACCATCAACTTTACAAGCCCTATACCAATGGTATGACGGGATCTGAGCTGGATACTTACCCTAAAGGGCCCCTTTCAAATGTGCTACCAAATGCTTTTAATGCCACACGTACTCCACTGTATACAGTGTAGGTGCGTCCTCTGAATATTTTTTAACATACTCTGTCCCAGCATTGTGCTTGACAGGGGTGTTTTCTTTTACAGGAATCATTGCAAAAGATCCCACTTCACTAGAAGAAGAGATCAAAGAAATTCGTCGAAGTGGGAGTAGTAAGGCTCTGGATAATACTCCAGAGTTTGAGCTCTCTGACATTTTCTACTTTTGCCGGAAAGGAATGGAGACTATTATGGATGATGAGGTGACAAAAAGATTCTCAGCAGAGGAGTTGGAGTCCTGGAACTTGCTCAGCAGAACCAATTATAACTTCCAGTATATCAGCCTTCGACTCACTGTCCTGTGGGGGTTAGGAGTGCTGATTCGCTATTGCTTCCTTCTGCCGCTCAGGTGAGGGCAGAGCTTGATGGGGACAAGAGGCTTGAGCAGCTGCTGCCTCCGCCTGATGCTTGATCTCTCTACCTTGTTCTCTGCTTTGTTTTCCCATTTTAGAAAGGACAGTATGACTCTCCCTGGCCAGTCCATCTGTTTCTTGGAAGGGTACACTGGTGATTGTCCTTTAAAGGCCCTGGGATTCTCTGCATATCAGACAGAAATAGTTGAGTTTCTTAAAGACAAATTGCTTGTCTCAATAGGACTAAACACAGAGACAGGGAACATCATGTGCTTTCTGGCCACTCTTCCTTGGGCCTGCTAATTCTTTCCTGCAGCTTCCCTTCTAATACAGAGGCAATATTGATCTTTCAGTTTTCTGTACATGTGCTATTCTGAGTAGGTCTTGCCAGATGCTGTACCTTCCAGCTTCTGTTGGTTCACAGAGAAGCTGTGCTTCTGCCAGGGTTGAAAGCCAAAGGGGAAGGGAAAGACAGCAGGACAGCAGGTGCCTGGGGGCAGAACAGACAACTTTAGGATTTTCCATCATTGTGGTTAGCCTAGTGCAAGAGGAGACAGTGTCAGCTGAGAGCCAAGTCCATTGTTCGGTCAGTTTGGTCTCCAGATGTTCTCTGGTTCTGGTAGGCCTGCTCTCATTTCCAGGTGAAACTCCTGACTAGGCCCTAAGTGATCAGGTCTTGGGGGTGGTTTTCGTGGTGCCCGCTTTCATTTTCACACGTTTGCTGGGATGTGTTTGCTGTCTTTTAACTTGTCTCCTTATTACAGGATAGCCCTTGCTTTCACTGGGATTAGCCTTCTGGTGGTAGGCACAACCGTGGTGGGATACTTGCCAAATGGGAGGTAAGTAAAGCTCTTGTGCCCATGTCTGAAGGGTTGAAGCCAGTGGTCATTGGGAATAGTGGTTCAGATTCTGGAGGTCAGATGACTTCTTTGGATACAACCAAATCCATGAAATCTTAGATGGATAAAATAACCCAGTGGTAACAAGAGTACCAACAATAGTTTACTTAGTTTTTTTTACTGCTCTTCATCTGTAACTTTGTTCTTTTTACTCTACAGCCTCACACTCTTCCCATTTTAAAGGAAAATGGGAGAAACCACAAACTTGTAGCGTCTAGGACTCAGATGTTAGCAGATTTTACAGCATTTTATTTAGTTTTAGGCTTTCTACTGAGCTGACAAATTGGTAAGAGGATGGGGTTTAAAAACATAATGGGAAATGTAGGTAGGTATTTTTGAAGAAGAATCTGCTCCTTCTGGAAAGGTCTGGGACTAATAGACCTCTCGTCTGCCCTGGCTGTTAAGGAAGTTTGACTCTCTGCCTTTACTCTGCTTCTAGTTATTGACTGGAGAGGAAAGGAATCTAGGAGATGTCCTGGCTCAACTATGTGGGAAACTCTAGGGTTATGAATTCTGAATCCACTAACTTAGAGAATTTAAACCATTCTCATCATTTCTTTGTTTCCTGATACATGCTAATATATTATAGGGTTTTACCATGTACACTAATATTTATAAAAGTACTTAGTAGTCATAAAGGACTGTAGGCAGTTCAAGCATACCTTGTTTTATTGCTTCCTGTTTTATTGCACTTTGCAGATATTGCGATTTTTACAAATTGAAGATTTGTAGTGACCTGTGTTGAACAAGTTTATCAGTGTCATTTTTCCAGCAGCACATGGTCATTTCATGTTTCTGTCCCATTTTGAAAATTCTTGCAATATTTTAAACTTTTTCATATTATTATATCTGTTATGGTGATACATAATCTCTGATATTGTTGTAATTGTTTGGGGGCTCCACAAACCACACGCATGTAAGATGGTGAACTTATTCAGTAAATGCGTGTGTTCTGACCGCTCCACTGACCAGCTATTTCCTCATCTCTCTCCCCCTGCTCAAGCCTCCCTATTCCCTGAGACACAAAAATATTGAAGTTAGACCAGTTATAGCCCTATAATGGCCTCTAAGTGTTGAAGTGAAAGAAAGAGTTGCACATCTCTCACTTTAAATCAAAGGTAGAAACGATTAAGCTTACTAAGGAAGGCGTGTTGAAAGCCGAGAAAGGCCGAAAGCTAGGCCTCATGTGCCCAACAGTTAGCCAAATTGTGAATGCAAAGGAAAAGTTTTTGAAGGAGATTAAAGAACCAACCCTGACTCCAGTGAACACACAAATGATAAGAAAGCTAAATAGCCTTATTGCTGATACAGAAAGTTTTAGTGGTCTGAGTAGAAGATCAGATCAGGCACAACATTCCCTTAAGTCAAAGCCTCATCCAGAGCAAGGGCCTAACTTAATGCTTTTCAGTTCTGTGAAGGCTGAGAGAGGTGAGGAAGCTGCAGAAGAAAAGGTTGAAGCTAGCAGAGGTTAGTTCATGAGGTTTCAGGAAAGAAGCTGTCTCCATAACATGAAGGTGCCAGGTACAGCAACAAGTGCTGATGTAGAAGCTGTGACAGGTTATCCAGAAGATGGAGCTAAGATAACTGATGAAGGGGACTATACTAAACAACAGATTTCCAATGTAGCCAGAACAGCCTTCTATTGGAAGATGATGCCATCTAGGACTTTTACAGCTAGAGAGAGGTGAAGTCAATATTTGGCTTCAAAGCGTCAAAAGACAGGCTGACTCTCTTTTTAGGGGCTAATGCAGCTGGTGACTTTAAGTTGAAGCCAATGCTCATTTACATTCCAAAAATCCTAGGGCCCTTAAGAATTATGCTAAATCTGCTCTGCCTGTGCTCTCCAAATGGAAGAACAAAACCTGGATGATAGTACGTCTGCTTATGACATGATTTACTGAATATTTTAAGCCCACTCTTTTTTTTTAAATTCATTTTTATTTAATTATTTTTTTTACTGGGAGGTCCCAGGGATCTAACCCATGTTCCTCCATATGGGAGAAGGACGCCCAACCATTTGAGCCACATCCGTCCCCTTTAAGCCCACTCTTGAGACCTACTGTTCATTAAAAAAAGATCCCTTTTAAAATGTTACTACTCATTGACAATGCACCTGGTCACCCAAGAGCTCTGATGGAGATGTACAACAAGATGAATGTTATTTTCATGCCTAGCACAACATCTGTTCTGTAGCCTATGGATCAAGGAGTCATTTCGACTTTCAAGTCGTCTTATTGAAGAAATACATTTTGTAAGGCTATAGCTGCCATAGATAGTGATTCCTCTGCTGGATCTGGGCAAAATCAATTGAAAACCTTCTGGAAAGGAGTCACCATTTTAGATGCCATTAAAAACACTTGTGATTCATGGGAAGAGATCAAAATATTAACATTAACAGGAGCTTGGAAGAAGTTGATTCCAGCCCTCAGGAATGACTTTGAGGGGTTTAAGACTTCAGTGGAGGAAGTAACTATAGATATGGTGGAGATAGCAAGAGAACTAGAATTAAAAGTGAAGCCTGAAGATGTGACTGAATTGCTGCAATCTTATGATAGAACTTGAACGGATGAGGAGTTCCTTCTTACGGATGAGCAAAGAAAGTGGTTTCTTGAAATGAAATCCGCTCCGGGTGAAGATGCTGTGAACATTGTTGAAATGACAACAAAGAACTTAGAATATTACATAAACTTAGTTGTTTGACAACTAAGTAGCAGGATTGAGAAGATTGACTCCCATTTTGAAAGACGTTCTGTGGGTAAAATGCTATCAAACAGAATCACATGCTACAGAGAAATCTTCCATGAAAGGGAGAGTCAGTCAATGCGGCAGACGTCATTGCCTTATTGTAAGAAATTGCCACAGCCACCCCAGCCTTCAGCACCCACCACCCTGGTCAGTCAGAGCTAGCAGCATCGAAGCAAGACTCTACCAGAAAAAAGATGAAGACTCCCTGAAGGCTCAAATGGCGGTTGGAATTTTTTTAGCAATAAATAAAGTATTTGTTAATTAAGGTATTTACAATTGTTTTTTTGAGACAGAATGGTATTACACACTTAATAGACTTCAGTATAGTGCAGACATAACTTTCATATGCACTAGGATATCAAAAAATGAGTGTGACTTGCTCTATTGGGATTTTACTTTATTGCAGTGGTCTGGAACTGAACCCACAATATCTCCGAGGTGTGCGTGTAATAGTTAAATTGTTGGGGTCAGCTACTTTGCCTTTCTTCCCGTATGTAAAGCAAAAACAGTAATCTTTGTTGTGTTGTTGCAGGTTTAAGGAGTTCACGAGTAAACATGTTCACTTAATGTGTTACCGGATCTGCGTGCGAGCCCTGACAGCCATCATTACCTACCATGACAGGTGAGGCAACTTGATTCTGACCCAAGGGGACACAGGGCTGGGGAAAAACTGGCCAATTGGAGACTTTGATGAGTTTTTAGTTGGAGCTGCTGAAGCTCCTCGGATGAGGAATAAGTTCCAAATGAATTGTTGCGCTCTAATTTTTGTTGTTTTGCATACATTTTAAACCCAGGAAAAACAGACCTAGAAATGGTGGCATCTGTGTGGCCAATCATACCTCTCCTATTGACGTGATCATTTTGGCCAGTGATGGCTATTATGCTATGGTGAGATATTTTTCTGTTGTTTTCTTGTGCCCAAACTTCTTGCCTTTAGACAGGTCAGGGCTGGGAGGCTTCTGGAACGTTCGCCGAGTGCTTTCATAAGTGTGTAAACATGTAAACATGTTTTTAGGAGTGGGTCCCAACCTAGATTATCTTCTTTGGTTCTGTTGCTTTGGGGAAGTCTCTGCAACTTTGAGAGGCGATAAGCTGCTGTGGATTGCCTTGAGTGTGTTTGAAGATTATACTTTGGATATTTAAGCAGACCATGGAAAGGGGTGAAGGCTAGCGGGGAGAGGATTTCACAGGACTGGGTTCACGGGCATTGGAGAATCTGCACAGGGAGGGACATTTTAAGACAAGGTATTGCTTAACTTTATTATTTTGTTTTAGGGTTTTCAGTTATGTTTTAATTATGCATCTTTAGTATCACTGATTAAAGAAGAAATTTAAGACCCAGGAAGTAATAGAAACCTATGGTTAGCTATAAACTGTTAGCTGGTGAGAGATTGAGTGTACTTATCTTGGCATCTGGGGCTTCCTCCCCAGAGTGGGAGGCATTTGTGTGAGGAAGGCGTCACTAATAATTACTCCTTTGTCTGAGAGTAGGTGGGGCAAGTGCACGGGGGACTCATGGGTGTGATTCAGAGAGCCATGGTGAAGGCCTGCCCTCATGTCTGGTTTGAGCGGTCAGAAGTGAAAGATCGCCACCTGGTGGCTAAAAGGTAAATCTAACAAAATGCTTTTTTTTTTTTTTTTTTTTTT
>JAQZBX010055565.1:0-18388 GCA_029593785.1 Cabassous unicinctus | reverse complement strand
AATTAACCTTAGCCCTCACATATTATAAAGCACATAAAGCAATCTCTCTCTGTGCCTTGGTTCAAGACTTCTTCCTGTCTAGGAACTTTCCATTTCTCAACAAATGATTGCATCACTTCCACACAGCACTTCCTGATTGAGTCATACCTGCCCCACAGCCAGGAGTAAACCAGGAAAAACCACAGAGGCAGCAATAATTCCCAGGAAAACCTTTAGTCTTATACCACAACCACCTTTTCAGACCTGTCTCAGTTTTAAACAACCAAGTGAAAGAAATTGAATATTTTCTCAGATACAAGTATTATTATCCATACAGTTTTATGCAACAGGTTCTGCTTAGTGTAAATCTCTCTTGGTTGATAACATGTGTAGACTGTATGGGTAGGATGTAGAAAGAGAAGCAGATGGGGAGTGGATGTGGCTCCATGGTTGGGCACCTGTTTCCCATGTATGAGGTCCCAGGTTCAATCCCCGGTACCTCCTAAAAACAAACAAACGAAGGAAAACCAACTGTCATTGGGAAATGGATGTAGCTCAGCAGCTGAGTGCCTGCTTCCCATACTTCCCATATATGAGGTCCTGGGCTCAATTCCTGGTACCTCCTTAAAAAAAAAAAAGAAAGAAGGCTTGTGGAAGCAGCATCATTACTCTTCAAAAGTCATTCAAGCTAATATTTTAAAATTGGCTTCCCAAATAATTTGAATACCACTTTGCAAAGCATTTTTTAATTTTTAATTACTCTTCCTATAGTTATAAAGCATTACCAGATGTTGCACCATTTAATAGGACTATAGTAGGCAGTTGAAAAATTATTGGAAACTAAATAGATATTAAAATTATGGTGTTTTCAAAGGCACGTCCAGTAAAAATAGAAAAATGTTTGGATAATGTGAGTGTGCATGTGATCCTTCTACAGCTACTAAATCAACTATGATGAGTAGACGGGTTTGCTCACCCTGTCCACCCCGAGCTGAGCTCACAGCACAGCGAGGGGCCAGGACAGAAAACCCACCGCCCGCCCCACCCTCCTCCAGACAGCCCCCAGGCCATCCCCACTCCTCACCTGTCTGGTTTACTAAGATTCCATCAGTTTCAAACATTTGAACATCACTGAAAAATAAAATCAATGCAATTGTGTTTAAATGCCAGTTTCTTCAAGAACTTGGTATTTTAGTTAAAAATATCACAGAGTTTAAAAAGTATGACTTTTTAAAAAGTTGATTTTTATCTGGATATATATAGGACATAGAAACTGGCCAGCAGACCAGCACCTTAACTGGGCACACGGGGATGTCACGAGCCCCTCTCGCTCTTGACACCAGAGTATTTGTCTCTGGTGCTTGTGATGCTTCAGCCAAACTCTGGGATGTGCGAGAAGCCTGTGCGGCAGACTTTCACAGGCCACAAGTCTGACGCCATCTGTGCAAATGCAACCTAATTTACAGACAGGTATCAATAAACTTCCCGTAGAAGACTTTAAAAAATTAACCACTGGGTCAAATTTAACATCCTAAATATGTAATAATCATATTTGATTTTATACCAACTTTCCCCCACCTCCTTTTGTACTTGTTACAAATGATATCTTTGTACATAGATTTATCGTTGCTTTTTATGCATTTGCATTTTAACACCTGTAGGAAGTAAGAAGTGGAGTTACATACTAAAAATTATGATACAATAGTCTTGGCATTTTTAATTGCCCAGATGGTTACCTTTTCCACAGCTCTTTATTTCTTTACGCTGCTTTGAGCTACTGCTATGTCCCTTCCTTGCAGTCTGAAGAACCCCTTTAGCATTGCTTGTAGGGCAGGTCTAGTGGTGATGACCTCTCTCAGCTTTGTTTATCTGGGAATCTTAATCTTGCCCTCATTTTTGAATTAAAGTCTTGCCAGATATAAATTCTTGATTGGCAATAGTTTTCTTTAAGCACTTTAAATATTTCAGCCCACTGCCTTTCTGCTTCCATGGTTTCTAATGAAAAATCGGCATTTAGGGGCTAAGAATACTCTGTGGTCTCTGAGTCACAGTGGATGGAATTCCAAGTGTCTATATTTGTCTAGAATGTCTTTCTAAATATATTTCCTACCATTTCCCATTAGCCAAATTCCCAAACACATATTTCTTCTGGGAAAACAGAACACCAGCCATTTGCTCATGTTAAGAGCAGCCAAACTCCCTGCTGTTCTCAGACTTAGAGACGGTACAAATCTTAGAAAGGAAAACTAACATGCTTGGTGACAGGATAGAGGCTTAAAAGGCCTCAATGTCCTGGAAATCTAACAAAATCAACAAGATGGAAATAAGAAAGTTATGTATAGAGCCCAACATTTATATTTTTTAAAAACCAATAGTACCAGCTTGGTATAAGGCTGATCTTGATGAATATCAAGTTATCTGAAAGAAGCATAGCTCTTCAATTCTCTAAAAATCTATAAAACGTGAGTACTATTACTTGATCACATCTTGTTTATACCTCAGATATAGTACTTATATAATATCACAGTTTATTATGGGGATATTCTTCATTTGTATTAGGTTGTGGGCTTTTTGAAGCAAATTATCTGTCTTACTCATCTTTCTATCCCAGCACCAAGACTAACTCCTAACACATTTGATCCATTTATTTGTTGAGTCTAATTCAATATTTGATTGCAATAAAGGTCATTATACATGTGAAGTGAGAAATGTCTCTTTGTAGGCTGTGATGCTTGGGCTATGTCTATAGGCTGTGTTCATTTGGCCATCACAGTGGAGTGTGTCTATTGGGATATGACAATGGGAGCTGAAAGACCTGCAACCAATACCACATAAGGAATTCTTGCATAAAATGGAGTGTTTCTAAACTTTGGAAAAGGAGGCTTTGGGAGAAATGACAGCTGTGTTCCAATACATGACAAGTTCTCCTGTAGAAAAGCAATCAGATGTGTTCTGTGTAGCTACAGGAAAAAGACCAGTGTCGATGAGTGGAAATTACAGAAAGGCACTATTAACTGAACATGAATATCTGAAACTAAATGTGCTATCTCCAAAATGATGAGCTTCCCATCAATGGGAGTGTTATCTGCATCAACAGCTCTCCAGAAATCCTGCCCAAGGTACGAAGTTGGAATCAAGGGGTCCTAATGGTCTACCAAACTCTGATCAATTGATTCTAAGATTAATCAAATTGCTAGTAGTAAGCAATATCCTTATGAGACAACTTTATCTAGAAAGAAGAGCTATCACTTCTCAGGCCATTATTTTTAGAATTTTTCCATATGTACTCTGTTCCCTTGAACTAACCATACCATTCCTTTGAGCAATATTCTTACTTGGAGTTGTGATGTTGATTTTAGATAATGTGGCAGTAATCTGTTTACATTACTCGGTGTGTAAGAAGCTAATATGTCATCCTGCTCTAAACTTCCCAAGACACTTAATGTCATACTGCTATCCTCAGCATGCCAAGAGTCTTGGAATTCTTTGTCACAGATAATAACCTATAATAAGAGAAGGGAAACAACATCATTTTGACACTTATTAGTGTCTTGTTGCTCATGCACAGGATTATTCACTCATTTGTTGAACAAAAATTTCATTTATTGAGCCCAGGCATATGGGTCTGAGGATATAAAGCCAAATAAGATGTCCCTGCCTCCAGGGATTTCCAGCTTGGTAGGGGAAGCAGACACAAGGCTAAATCATTACAATATAGTTCAATATCCTCTGTTATAGTATTTTCACAAGACATAAGGCTAGCACAGAGAAGAGAGCCACCAATTTGGGTAGATTTGAGAAAACTCTATAGAGGAGACCTTGAAATGAATCTTCAAAGATTCAGATTATTTTTTCAGGTGGACAAGATAATTTCAGCAAAGAGAAAACAGGAATATTGTCTTGGAGGATTATTGTCATGGAATTTGCATTGGGAATGCTAAGTAGCTTCAGGGGTCAATTGTAGAGTTTGTGTGGTAATCCAAGGAGATATTTAGAAATGGGCAGGGGATGAATCATATAGAGGATAGATTGAAGGTAAAAAAAATAAGAGACAGGAAAACGTTTTTGAAGATTATTGCCATTGCCATTGTCCACGTGAGATAATTACTTATATATATATACATATATTTATATATCTCCTGTATTCTAGGCACAAACTTGCCCCTTTTATGAGTCAGGGCTCTTTAAGTTACAAGTGACAGAAATCTAAAGTGACTGGTTTAAGAAAAAAATATATGAACTCATATATTTAAGAATTCCAGATTTAGGTCTTTTCCTTCTGGCCTGGCTGGATATAGGGGCTCAAATGGTGACATCGGGCCTCAGTTCATCTGCTCAATTTCTCAGTGCTGCTTTCTTCTATGGACACGGCACTTTCAGGCAGGCTCTTTCTCCACCTGGCTCCTTCTAACTCCAGGATTAGAGTCCATCCGCTTAGGAACTCCAACAGGGATTTACTGGACTTGCCTTGACCAGAGGAATGGAATGCTCTGGCTAGCTAATCCTGAGTCTCATGTCCCTCCTGGGGCTGGGTCAGCTGTGCCCAAACTGCATGGGCTCAGAGTTGGTTAGGGAATGTCCTTCAAAAGAAATTGGGCAGCTATCACCAGAAAAAGGAACTATATCCTGCATTCTTTCCTAGATTCCCTTCCTGCATTCTCATCAGCCTTGGCTTGTGACTTGCTTTGGCCAATGATCTGTCTGTGGGCAGAAGTGAACCATGTCATTGGTAAGTGGAAGCTCTAAGAACATGCACGAGCTCTGCCATGCTCTCTCGTCCCACTGAAATGTCCACTTAGGGCCAAACAGATCCATTAGCCTGGTCCCTGGACTGAAGATGACAGAACAGAGTTAGAATCACCCATAATGGACAAGTGAATGTGAGCAAGACATAAACCTTTGTTGTTGTAAACCACTGAGTATTGGGTTCCTTTGTTACCAAAGTAATTCTTAGTTTAAACAGGCAAAACAGTGGATGTCCACAAAAGTCATTCATCTCATCCCAGCAGGCATTTCAGTTCTTCTATTCAAACTTACAATTTCAAAATTGCCCCCACTAAATATAATGCACATTTTAATTGCCCCTCTAAAGTCCACTCATTTCCTCCCCAAAGAAGTACATCATAAAATCTTGTCCAGTTACTGTCTCTAGGTCCAAGTTCAGGATCTTTGGGTGTTGCGAGTTTCTCAGGTCAAGCCCGCATGACTCTTCCTTGCAGAGCAACCTAAGGTTAAATGACAAATGTAACCATCCCCAACACTCACAGCAGACAGTAGTGGAAATAAAGGAATAATCACAAACAAAACATGTCTCCTTTTCTTTCAGAAAGGAAAACAAGGGGATGACGATAGATCCACAGCAAATAAGATAACGGCCAGCAACCCCCGTGACCTGAGCTCCTTGGTTAACCAAACTCTTTTCCCCAGTTCTTCTCTCTGGGAGTTTCTGGGATGGTCACACCTGCAGCTGTTCTACTTTAGCTACTACTCGGCTCCATCCAAGCCTCCAACTAAATGTTAAACCACAAACTTCAAGGGAGGAGCCACAAAGGACATGTCATTTGCCCCCAGGCCACAACCTAATCTTGGCTCTCTATAAGGAAGGGTTTCATAGGACGGGCTTGGGTGGGGCTGGCATGCTGCACTTTCCTGACCCATCTCATTCAGCTTCCTTACAGTTTTGCTGACACTGATTGAGCTCAGGCTAGAAGGCTTAGTTTAGCTTTATAGCCTCCGAAGCTCTGATTTCTCAGCTGTCCCAAATTTCCAGCAACAGGCCAGAAAGGGGATCTTCTAGAAACAAAACAAAAATCCTATAATTGTTATTTTTTGGCTTTGCTTTATGCTTTCACATGGTGCAGTTTTAACTAAAGCAAAGTTTGTCTCTTTATTGTAGAACCTCTGAGAACAAGGCAACACATTCCAAAATTCTGTTCTTTTCCTACTGAGCTTCCTAAATCTCCGGCCTCGCTGGTATGTGGCCTGATTCTCAAGGCACACGAGACGGACGTCAACCGATTGTTTTGCTACTGCGGCATGGGAATTCCCCCTGCCCAGCCTGGGAGGGGGCTCAGCGTCTTTCGACTCAGCTGCTGACACAGGTGACGTCCCTTGACTCACAGCCCCTCACCCTGGGAACCATTCGGTGGCCTGGCTAAGGGTTTTTGGTTTTAGACCCACATTGGCTGATTTAAGAGAAAAACATTTGAAAAGGTATAGATTAGCTCACAGAGATGGAAAAAAAAGTCAAAAACAACCAGATTTTGGAAGGATGAGGGCCAGGAAAGTCCAGGAAGACAAGCAGTAGAAATCAGTGGCCTCTGTATTTGGGGAGAAATTTCCTAAGCTCAAGATGTCCACCGCAGCCCCAGCGTCTTCATGTCTGGTTCATCTGCTTTAGTCTGTGTAGCTTTTCAAGATCCCAAAGGCCTTTGGTGACAAGACACAGCGAAAAGAGTAAGGAATGTCAGCACGCACACTAGTGGGGGCTGCAGCTCTGTTCTTTCCTGACATTAGAGAAGCTCAGGGTTCCACTTGTCTTCTTCTTCTCCCTCATTTCCTAACTAGGCTTAAGGCACCCACAGTCCTCCCAGACAGCCACGATAGAAATCGTGAAACGCGGTTAATTCCACCCCATAAACCGCCCCATTGATTCCTCCCCTAAATCCTCTCGAAGCCTTTCCCCCCTTTGTGGCCCCACTGCCATTACCCTGGTCCAGTCGGCCTGCACTTCTCTCCTTAAAGCTGTTTCTTCTTTGTTTGGGGTCTTCCGTGGCCCCTCACAGTGCATAGCACATGACAGGTACTGTAAACTGGTAAGTACACGCATTTAGGTGCTGGTTTGTAAACTCCATAAGAGCAGACATTATATTTGTCTTGTTCACTCTTTTGTCAATGCCTAAAAAGCTGCCTAACACACAGCACGTCCTCAGTAACTAGTTGAGAATAAATGAACACATAAGTTAATTACCTGTGCAGCACTTCACAGCTCCTATGCTACCACAAAAATTTTCATTTGTAGCCATTCAATTCTATGGAACTTTTACCTGGATAGCAAAGGGCTTTTCAGCAAAAATGAATGCTGCAATGAGACAGGTATAGTTAGAAGGGAAAACATAATCTAGGCACAGAGGGAAAGCAGTGCTGACAGGTGCTCCCTGCCCTTGGCTTGACTTCCAGGCAGTGCTTCTGTTTCACACACTCCAGGCAGTTGCTAGTTCAACAAATCCATCGTAAAGTTTTAGGGAAGATGATGTGAGAACATTCAGGACCAATCGTGATCCTTTGGGCTGAGTCTCCTCTGAGTTAATTAAATTCAGGTAAGTATCTTTCCCTTCCCTGGGACTTGGGAGGAGGAGCCCAAGGCTCTCGGGAAGCCACAAACAGCCATTCAGTGTTAGTGACCAAGAGCTGCTCCCAGCACTGCTGTTTCCAAATGAGAGGACCAGAGGCATCAAGCACCACTGGGCATTAGGACCTTCCCGAGCACTCAGCTGCCAAAAATGAATTCCTCTAATCGTCGTTTCCTTTTTCAGAATGTAGCTGGATCCGATGTTTAGCCCTAATGAGCACACAGCAAGGGGGATTCCGTCACGGTAGATCTGTGGAGGTGTGCCACTTTACGGCCGAAGAGCTGGATAAATAACTGGTGATTTATAGCAGATGTTCCTTCACTTAGTTGTAGGCCTTCAGAACACATATTAGTCTGTAAATTCCATGAGAATTAGAGCCATTTCGTCTCAATTGCTGCTGTAAAAACAGCACGTAGCAGTGCCTGGCAGACAGTAGGTCCTCAACGAAAATGTTTGAGAGGACAAATGAAAGCACTCTCTAACTACAATGCGGTCTTCTCTATGCTATCAGAAGGCAGGTAGTAAATAGAGTTTCCGTTTTTAGACACAAGGAATAAGAAATGCTGAAGTGAAAATGTGTTTGCCTTGGTCAATTCTTCAATGGGGCTTGAAGGAAAAGACTGGAAGCTTGGGGAACGGCATGGTGGCTCTGAAAGTCTTTTGCATAAAATATGGCTTCTTGAGGATACTTTGCTTTCCAAATAGATGGTGTTTTCACATAATTGCTCAATTATTCACATTTATCTGTTGGTTCTCAACCTCTAGCTCCATGCCTATAAGATGGTTTTAGCTCAAAAACTGTGTATTAAATGAGTGTATATTTTAGTCAAACTGACTTAAAAAGACCCACACTCAGTAGGGTATATGCTCTGAAATTATTTCTAACTCTGTAAGAGCGCTTTCCTGAGTCAAATTGTCCTCAGTCCTCATCACGATCCAAGTCAGAAGACGGGATGGACATAATGGCAAGATCCATAGATGAACGGGACAAGAGAATCTTCTATGTGTGAACTTGACTAGATGGGGCTGATTTGTGATCTCAAACCCTTAAGCCATGCACCAAATTGAGAAGCCTTGGCACTGCCTGAGGTCCACTGCTGGTCAGCCAGTGACGGACCATGCCGCTGGGACTTCCTGTTCTGAGGTCTCTTGAGACGTAAATAAACACCTTCACAGATTGTGTGCTAAGCCAGGAGTGGAGTGTTGTTCAGTTAGTGAGATGGTGAACAAGGGGTAAGCATATTGAAGCTCCATGGCACTTCACATTTCATCGTACTGGTCACCAAGGGTAGGAGTCGCTGCCGTCAGGAGACTCCTGCTGTGCTGTGTTTCTATAAGGTCTGAGGCCTTGGCACCCCAAAGGGGAGGCCTAGGAGCCCTCTGGAGACTGTATCAGGTCTTACTGTGGTTGCTTGTGTAGAAACTCCCCAGATACAGCTCTGAGAACAACCTGTCTCAGACATTATTTTACTGATTCCTGCAGCTCAGTCACGGGCTTAGCCTTTCTGACTGACCTTGCATTATGGGATCCAGTGGAAGCATCCACTGCTGTCTATCTTTGCTCTCGTTCTAGCTGGGCCTTGAAGCCATTAGAAGTCTTCCTACAGCTTCACTTCCAAGTCATTGATAGGGTCTTCACACTTTTCAGCAAATCCCAGATTCCTTTACTTTGGTAAGAAGTAATGAAGAAAATAAATATTCCTTTTCTTAGCCCTGATTATGTTAAAGAATAAGAAAAGAATTCTAGAACCCAGCTGGAAATGCTGCCAATAGAATGTGTTAAGGATGTCTGGTTCCAAAAAGGATGTATAAAGCAGAAGAAAACATTTTGGCTGTGGATTAGGGCTGAGATTAGAAGAGAAAGTGAGGAGGAAAGAAAGGACAGGACGGGAGAAAGAAAGCCATGGCAACAAGTGGAAAACTGAGCCAGCACTGCTCACACGCTGCCTGCCCAAGGTCACATCACAGAGCAGGGTCGCTGAAATAAAAACTCAAGCAATCTGACTCTAAAGTGGGAACTTTTAACCTCCCTTCTGAATACTATCCACAAAACAGTAATTTCCTGTGGTAAGGTATGACTGAGGGAAGCATAAATTCTGTCTGTAGGCAAATATCACGGGTATTCACCTGTGACTCTGGATGCATTCTCCAGATAATTGGCTGGTTTTGCGAATGAATAGAAACGAATTCTCCGTAGGGCAGTGTTTCTAAAAATGGCAACCAGGGACAGCTTGCAAATCTTGCACTGTCTACAAGAGTCTTTCCTTTAGTGTTTGTTTTAATTCTGATAAAATATATTGAAAAATCATGTGAGCATTTTCTGAATCATCTGGGTGGCCACTTTGTAACTGTACCACCATAGAATTTCAGTACCTACAATGTATATTCATGTACATTGTCACCTTAGTGTTAAGGGATCACCTACAATATCAAATTTGAGGTATAATGTTATATGTTCCCAACTGGGATCAGCATAACCATTGGGGTTGTCTTGGGAATCTACTAATTCTTAAGTCTGAGGAACATAAAAATAGAATACTAAGACTGGAGGAGCCACAATCTGCTTAAAATAAAAATGGAAGTGAACCCATGTGCCTTAGTTTGTCAGGGCTGTTATGACAAATACCACAAAACTGGTTGGCTTTCACAACTGCAATTTACTATCTCGTGATCTGGGAAACTAGAAGTCCAAGATCAAAGTCCTAACAAGGCAGGTCTCTCCTGGAGTCCATACATACTAGTGGTATCTTGCTGGTAATCCTTGGGTTTCCTTGTTTTTTTCCATTGCCTCCGTCATGTGGTGATTTGTCTCATTCTCCGGCTTCTTCTGGTTTCTGTCTTCTACTGACTGTGTCCTAACTTCCCTGCTTATAAGGACTGCAGTCATATGGATTAAGTAACCTCTGATTCAATCTGGCCTCATCCATGTAAGATCTTTGAGGAACTTGTTCACAAATGAGTCCACATCTTGGCTAACACATCGTCCAAGGTCCCATCACAAATAGGCTCACATTTATAGGACTAAGGGTTAGGATGTAACCACGATTCAATCCCCAACACTACGTTTTCCAGGGAAGGTAAAAAACAGATACAAAGAGCTCTCAGGGGTAGAATTTAAGACAAGAGTCTTCACCTTCATCAAGACTACTTCCCCCCGCCCTTTTTTTCTTCATCTTTATCAACAAACATTTATTGAATACTAGGCTTAGTGTTAAATTTTGTTCAATAAAGAGATGAGTAAAACTTGGCCATCCCCCACAAGGTTTCATCAATCTAAGGTTATTATGGACATTCATCATATAGGACCTACATGATAAATGATGGAATAAAGTTATTTTACAAGTGCAATAGGATAAAAAAAAAAAAGCAACACAAAATTCAACTTTCAAGGCATTGGAGAGGACATTAGAGAGAAAGTGACATTTGAATTGGGCCTTGAAGGGTATACAGACACTTAGGAGGCATTGGTGGGGAGAGGTGGGAAAGAAGAGGACATTCCAGGCTAAGAAAGTAGCTTGTGCAAATGCACAGAGGGGAAAAAGACGCTGCTGTCTTTGGAATTAACAAAAATTAGCATGGCCAGAGTTTCAGCGTAGTGACGTGAAGGACAAGGGCTGCACCTGGAAACATACACTGGGACCAGGCTTTGAAAATGCTATGCCTCGTTAAGCAGTTTGAGCTTTATCTTACTGGCAACAGAAGGCAGAAATTTTAAGGCAGGCAAGGGCATGTTAAATTTTTTCCAGGAAAAAAAAGCCTGTCAGTAATTAAAAGTCTGCCAAGACGAAAAGGGAGGAGAGGCTGCTTGGTTAGAAGGTTGTGACAATCATCCACACAGCGGCAAAGTCAAGGAGAGTCTTGGGGGTTTTATGGCAGGAAATGGGGGACCAATTGTGTGGAAGAAAAATGGAGCAGGATACTGTACATTCTGGTGTAAACCTGGCTGTGTATTGAGGGAGTGACTCAAAGAGAAAATGTCCAACAGGAACCTTAGGTCTGAGTCGCTGGATTGATGCGATGGTGAGGAGATGATGATGCTTATTTTGGAAATGTTGAGTCTGAATTGCTTTCATTAGCTGTGAAAGATCCTGTCTTCTCCCCCAACTGTGGCCCTTTCCTTGCATCTCATGCACTCTTCAACTCTGTGCCTGTTGGTTCAAGACCCCAAGTTCCCCAATTATCTACTATCTCAAAGACCAGCAAAATATTCCAAACATTAAAACCAGTGTTATCTTTTCTGCTCTCATCTTATTTTCCCTTTTGTACAAGTTTAGATAAGTGTAGACATATAGCTAAGGTGGCCATATAATTTATTGTCCAAACTGAGACATTTTGAATTGCAGAAGGGGCATTATTAATGATTCTGTCAGGGCATAATTACGTTGGGATTGTCCTGGGCAAACCAGATCCCTTGGTCACCAGAGAGTTAGAACTGTGCCTGGTCTGGAAATTGTCCCAGAACAGACAAGCATTTACCAAGAAATGGTAGGGCCACCCTGGGAGAATCTCGAGTGGTATTGGAATGAAGCCCAGTGAAAGCGATAGCAAAGCCTTGCCAGGACTCGCAGTGGGTGTGCCCCGGG
This sequence comes from Cabassous unicinctus, assembly GCA_029593785.1. Taxonomy (NCBI): domain Eukaryota; kingdom Metazoa; phylum Chordata; class Mammalia; order Cingulata; family Chlamyphoridae; genus Cabassous; species Cabassous unicinctus. The sequence continues at coordinate 6,474 of JAQZBX010055565.1, read as the reverse complement.
ACGGCGTCAGGCACAGGCCGTGGTGGGGGAGTGATAGTTCCCAGCCACCCCTGCTGATGCTGGACAGTGGGTGAGGCTCAAGGCACCAGAGACGAATAACCTAGACCCCTAGAAAAGATGGGTAACATGGCTACAAATAATAGTGTCTGCATTTCATGAATTGCTGGAATGGGCATACATATCGGAGCTCTAAGGGGATAGGGAAATTATGCAGAAAATGAGGAGAAAGCAAACAAGCAACAACAAAAAAGATTGGGAGCTAATTCAGAGCGAGTCTGAGCTCATGAACATTTCTGAATTTGTTATTTTCACAAAGCCTCTCTTGTGGGAACGATAAGTACTTGCCTTAATATATACACACAAAATGTTGTTTCTTTCATCTTTTAAGAAGAAGAGAGTGTACAGAGCACAAAGATTAAAAACATCCATCAATAGATTTGTGCTAAAATATGCTTTCCCTAAAAATTTTATTTTTCCTAGGTTTGACCATCAAGATGTTTGTTATGCCTTTCCAATTTGTAGCTTTCAAAGAGCAAACTTTTGCATAGAACACTGAAGTTTTAAAGCATTTCTAAAGTTATAGACCCTCTGAAGAGAGTGTCTTAGTGGGCCTAAGAGCCACTTCATTATCTTTTTTTTAAAAGAGCCACATGAACTTTAGACTTTGAAAAAGTCTGCTTTGCTAAGATGCTGATAACTGCTGCCATGTGTTGTTTACTTGCCTTTGATTTGTGATAGAACACATTTTCATGAGAAGTAACAGTAGACTTATTTGTCATTGCTTTTCCTCAGGGCCCCAAATTATAATTTCTATTTTAGCAATGTATAGAATGTTAAAGTCAAAGGCATTCTTTGAAATATTCTGCTTAGTCACATCGTCTTCGTTTAGATGTAATTCACAACTCTATATACCTATTATTTAACCTTTAAAAAGTGTCATTAATATTTTTTGAACTACAAATGAGTTGGCTACTCTTACTGCTCAGTGAAGGAAATAAGAAAATAGACTATCAGATGAGGTCATGAAATAGATGGAACAATTTTGGGGAAATACCCAGAATAATGTTTAAAACTGATTCTGTTCAATTCAACTTCAAGATGGTCACAGAGGAAAAATTGGAAAGCCCCATTAGCAAGAAAGTTTAGACAGAGCTATGAACCTCTGAGGCTGGTTGTTTCGTAATCTTAATTATCAAAGCATTGCTTAAGAAAGAGCTAAGTCCTTAATTAGAGGGATGCAGTAACATGGGCACGAAGAAAATATCTTTTATTGTGCTAAAAACAAAAAATAGAAAAGGATGGTAGTTTGGGGACATGATTGAACAGTTAGGATTTGGGGGGATCTTTGCAGTTTTGTTCTAAAGAGGCAGTTGGCAGATACCCACTGCTGTAAGCAAGGGGGTGGGGGTTATTTTGCTGGAATGGGACATATAGAATATTAAACAGCTAGTTGGGAATTTGGGGGCAAACTCGTATTTCAGATAAGTCTAAGAAGGCCGTTAACTTGCTATGGAATCCCACATATCTGAAGCAGGCACAATTCGTAAGCATTCAAGAAGTTTTATGACAGGTTAAGTCCCTAGATTTGTTGAGCCTGAGGAGAGAAAAGGTTACCTGCTTTTCTTTAAAGTAGGGGTTGGATTAAACAGTGATAGGAATCAATTAAAGTTTGATAGAAATCAATATCTTATATGTAGATATTTGTTTTACTTCATTCTATGTTATCTCCATTTGTTTATGGCAAATAAGTTAAGATTTATTAGCATTTTATATTTATTACTTTAATAAATAATGATATTTCAAGGAAAAACTGAATTGAATATAATACAAGGTAAAGGTTCTCAGCTCTAGCTAGTTCACCGCCGGGGTTGGTGGACCTATATCATCACAACCCAAGCCCCACCTTGTAGGATGAACTGTAGCTATAAAATTAGGAATGAGGAAATGAAACTCCACATATCTAATCCTGCAAATCCAAACCCAAAAGTGATGGAGACAGTCAAAGAAGGAGAGGAAACATGCTGTAAGAAATAACTCTCTCCATTTCCTCTGTATCTCTAAGTCTTTCAGGGGCTTTCTGAGAATTCTTAATTAATTTCCTGAAGAAATAAAATTTTGCAGGTTGGATGTCAGTCTACAAGTATTTGTTGTGCACCTACTATGGGCCAGTAGAACAAGTCTTCCTCGGGCTATAACAGCATATCAGGTTTCATCAGCACTGCTTCTCTTTGTTTCTCTCCTCCTGATATTGAGGGATTTCCAGCCCTCTTCAAAATTTCCCACATCTGTAAGTTCAAATCAAACGAGCTCATGATTAATTTTTCTTAGTTTCTTCTAGTGGCTAAGGCAATTTATGAGCAAAAAAACACAAAGCATGCCACGGGTTCAGCTGGCACCCATGCCGTGGTGCCAGCCACCCAACACCCTGAAGCACTGGGCCACAAATGCAGGGATACAATTGTGCAGTATCTTCCAGGATCCTCAGTTACTGAAGCCACTTGGTATTTCACGGAAGAGAGGAGCGAATGCCTATTATACTGATACACGTGTAGAGAAGTCTTATGCCTCCTACACCGCAGGTATTTCTACAGGCACACCCCAGTTTGTTTGTTTTACTTTATTTATTTTAATTTCTTTTACTTGCAGCTTCAAGTCTCTGTAGGTTTCATGCACACTAAATTGGGACAAATCTGAGGGTAGACCTTGGAACGCTCTCCCCATAGGAACTGTGATGCCGTTTTGAACCATTTCTTCTTCCACAGCCTTCTGCCCTTGGACGCCCTGGCTCTCAGAAGGGACCTAGAACTGAACGCAGACTTCTACTCAGCACCTCGAAACCAGTCTGACTTCTCGCGGCCATTCCCACAAGATATGGGAATGTTTCATGTGCCACGGAAGAAGCAAGGAGATCAGAGACACGCATCCCACCCTTGGGGAATGCCCAGTCTGCTAGAGAAATAAGACATTTATCAAATAATTATGGCAGAAAAATGAAAGCAATGCCCATCCTATAAGTGGACTTGAAGAGCACATGGCTTGTGCTGGGCCACGTTTCACTGACAGAAGAGGCTACTTGGCCCTGAGACAAGCTTACGGCTTCCCCTTTCTCTTCCAAGTCCCTACGTCTGTCACCTGCACGTAATAGCAGTTTCCTGGTGCTTCCACCGGAGGGCGCTGGCCAAGCCACGCAGCCCAGGTGCCTGCAGGGCCTCCCACCACGAGTGACCAGGGCCGTCCAGCCTACCACGTGGTCAGCCAGCGACCCCGAGGCTGGAACAGCCGCTTTCTCCGTGGCAGGGAATAGGAGGCTTCTCCCACGTAAACATGGAACAGTTCACGTAACTCTGGCCCAGTTTTGAGCCTGTGAGTGGATTTTGAGGCCCGCATTTCAGAAAGAAAGGCTTCTGAAGTTTCTAGCCTTTTAGACTTTAGCTGCTTGTTAATTCTACTGTGATACACTGAAAATGAATAAAATCAGAAATTCATAAATAAAATCTTTTGAGGAGATTGTTACTCAAAATGTATTTATTGGAAGGAAAATATAGCTTTTTCTTTCTTTAAAAAAAAAAAAGAAATTCCATAAAGGATAACTAAACTCAAGAAACTTCTAGTAGTTTTTAGAAAAAGCTTCAGATTGTTTTAGTATTGGTGAACTCAAAAAAGATGAATTAATTCTTTAAAATATCAAAAGCTGATTCTTTTTTCTCATAACACAGTAAATTTCACAGAGAACAAAAGTTTCAGAGACCAACTGCTTCGCTCTCCACAGAATGCCGTCTTAGTTTTGTGAACTATCCCCTGCCCTCCAGTGTCAGAGAAGAGCTTTAGAAGTTTATAAATACTAACCCTATTCAAGGTTAAGCTCTGCTTTAGAAATGAATTACTTTTAAAATTAAAAATTAAAAATCCATTTCCATTAGCCTAAAAGCTGAAATGGGCCCAGCAGAAACTGCAACCGACTTTGAGGAGTTAATATCATAAAACGGTCCATTCTCTTATTTGGGTCCATTCTCCCCAAATTTATCTGCAGATTCAGTATCATTCCAATCAAAACCCCTAGAGTTTTTCATACAATTTAACAAACTGATGCTGAAATTTATATAGAAGAGCAAAGGTTCAAGCCAGTTGGGAGCTTACCTAATCGAAGATATCAAACCTTATTGTAAAGCCAAAGTAAGTAAGATAGCACAGGATTTGTCCAGAAATAGACAAAGAGCTAAAACAAAAATAGAAATTCCATAAATAAACCCATATATGTAGAAATTGCATAATCGATGAATAGGCCCTGAAGCTCAGTGGCTAAAGGAAGGACTGCTGGAAAGTGGTGCTGGCACATTCAGTTACGCATACAAAATAATGGAAATTGAATTCCAACTTCTTTTCCTTTACAAGCATCACATTAAGGTAAATTAAAGTCTTAAATATTAAAGGCAAAATTACAAACTTTAAAAAGACAATATAAGGGAATATCTTAATTATCTCAGGGTAGGGCATTTTTATTAAAAGAAGATGTGAAGCAACTAATCATAAAAGAAAGGTTGGTACTTCTACTACATTAAAATAAATAACTTCTTGCCATCAAAAGAAGCCATTAAAAAGTGAATGGGCAGGTCTCAAACAGAAAGAAATATTTACAAAACACAGACCAACAAAGGTTTGGTATGAAGAGTATTTAAGAAGCTTACACATGATTTTTTTAAAAAATGTACAAATTGGCAAAAGATATGAATAGGAATTTCTCTGAAGAAGCAGCACAACTGGTGCAGAGCACATGAGAACACGTTCTGATTCTCATCAGTAATCAGAGAAATGCAAGTTAGCGCTCCTGGGCAGGTCTTCTCAGCCACCCGAGACGCTCCAGTGCTACCGAGCAGGGCACTCAGATCCGATTCAGCTTTGTGTGCCTTAGGTTTTCCATTCTGAAAACGAGAGCGATTCTCGTCACCCATGTTTTCCACAGTCTCGTGTTATTCTGCGTTCTTTTAAATTCTAATACTTTACTTTTTCCATTACATCCTTTCTTCTCACCCTCATCTCGGTTTCTAATGGATTTAGCAGGAAACAGACATTTCTGTTCAACTTGTGCAAACTTGTGAAAAACATAAAAGGGATGGAAATGGAAATGGGAATTTCAGGCTGCCAGATGTCTTTATGCATAAACATAAATAATACTGCCATGAAATTGACCCCAGCTTACCTTTTAAGTAGGAAAACACTCGCCTCGATCCAACACAGGTAATTATGGGTGATTCATTTGCTACTAATTTGCTGAAAACTCAATTCAGAAAATGCTAACAATACATATATTAAGCATTAAGTTAACACATGACATTTAACAGAAATCTGTTCACTCTGAAACTTTTCTTGTAAGGAAGTCTTTAGACTTTATTTCCCAATCAGTGTAATGAGCTTTTGGAATTTATGAAATCTAATGATCCTTTCAGGGCTAAAGTTTCAGCTCTGCTTTTTCACTAAGTACTGTTTATTTCTGTAAAAACAGACTGTAGAGCTATCGTGGCTCTGTGTCTCTCCTCTTCCCCTCTGCTTCTGGGTCCAGCTAAGACTCTTTCTTAGCCCCCCATTTCTTTCTCTGTCTCTCTTTCTCTCCTTCACTCTTCCTCTTATTCTCTTTCTCACCTTATTCTCTCTCACTCACGCCATAATTCAAAAAAATGTAAGCCAGCTGAGAAATTCCTACTACCTTTCTAAAAAATAATCCTCCACAGCACTAAAACTACTAACATTCTCTTTTGTACAATACATAACTTAAAATTTAATAAGTGCAACCCATATGCATACTTTATGATATTACAAAGGAGATCTATTCACTTATATTGAACAAATTATCAACGTTCCTGTGATGAGAAATTAGCTTCCTCAAGCGTCGCAGTAGTTTTGCGGAGCTCTCGGGGCCACCGCTCCCGGGCGAGGCTGTCAGGGAGCCCCGCGCTGCTCGCAGTTGACTCGCACTTCTGCTCCCGCTCCCTGGGAAGCCGTCTGCTGGGGCTTCATCTCTGGCCCGCCCTTCTCCAAGAGGTCAGCGACCCTGCCAAAACCCTGACTCCAGTGCTGGCGAAACCCCCAGCTGTGTGGTGGCAGCACCTCTGGACCCAGGTGGGGCAGCAGTGGAGGCATGGCCTCCTCCCTAAGACGCGCAGCTCGCATCCGGCCGCGAGGAGCTCTGCCTCTGTGGGCACCTCGACCCTCCATGAACACAGCACAGCCAGGCTCCTGCCCCCTCCACGGCAGCGCCCAGGACACACTGGGATAGACCCTCATCCATCCACCCACATTCCGGTCTCACTTAGACCGTTGGATCCTCCTCTCGTGCTATCTTCCTATAACCTGGCCGCTGTGCTAACCTCTTAAAATCGACTCCCAAATCAACTCAGAAAGTCTGCCCTCCCTCTAGCCCCAAACCTGCCCACCTTCCCCACTTCCCATCCCAGCGAAAAACAACGACTTCCATGCATG
>JAQZBX010055564.1:0-18388 GCA_029593785.1 Cabassous unicinctus | reverse complement strand
GCTGCTGGATCTTACCCATCATGGGAGACCGTGGCAGCTATTGGTCGGCAGCAATTGATCAGGTTACTGTCGGCAGCAATTGGCCAGGTTCCTGTCTTAGGTTGATCCAGCGGCTTAGCCGCAAGTAAAGAGAAGGGTCCTGTTACCCGTTATTGACTAACCAGTCCAGCACCCAAAGAGGCATATTTCTCAAGGAGCTCAAAAAGGGCCTTTATTATTTGGGCCCTCCTTTGCAGTGCTCCGCCTTGCACCCAGCAGTACCAACCATAGCATAAGCTAGGAACATGTTTTTGAGTAACCTGCTGTTCCCGTAGGAGGGGATTTACATACCTTCAGAATGAACAGCACTGAAGTTTTAAGTGGCCAGATGAAATTGACTCCCACATTATCTATTATCACGGCACCAACACCAGTCATTAGTTATTTAATGCTCTTATTAACCTTGACTTGGTCACTGAGAGCCCCTTGAAGCTATTCCTGTGTCTATTAATTCACCATCTTTGAGCACTTTCTTGATTCATGGTAAAATGAGTTCCATGCTTATCTTTACTTTCACTTCCATGATACAGCAATTTCTCCAGGAAACTGTTTCTTAGGAATAATTATAATAATATTATAATATTTAAAGTGTTTTTTAAAATTCCTGGTAGATATTTTATTTGGAAGGATTTCTGTCAATAGAACAAAGAAATAAAGGGATTTTAAATTTTCTTGTAATAAATTCCTCTGTCTTGCATGACTGTTATAACAATAATAACTGTAATCTTTTAAATTGCTTTTACTTCTCAGTAGAATTAGCCAGCAAGTTAAGGTGTCTTTAAAATTTCTTTTGGTCCAATAACCTGCACTTTCATTTTAACTTAACACTTTTAATAATAAGGTCTCATTTCTTTAAATTCTTATTTATGGGTAGATGTTTTATTCATAACAATATTAGCAAATGGAAAAAACATTAATTTAGAACAGTTACGGTGTTATAATTGATTTAATGATTACTATTGCAATGGTCAAAACCTCAAAATTATTTTATTTCTCCATATGTATTTTCTCAAGTGGCATTTCTGTAAAAGGGATAGCTAGGCAAGCTACTTTTGACAATTTTTAATTGATTTGATTCATCAAGACCAAAAGAAAAACATAATGCTAAACATCCTCCTGAATGCATTAGAACCTGTCTTGGTGTTTTATGGGGGTTTTAGAATCTGTGAAGGATACTTTCCCATGCAAAGACTCTTCATAAGGATTCATTCACATATGTTGACATGCACAGTGAGAATACCCATAAGAGATAAACAAAACTATGTGAAAGAAATTTTATTTCTTGCTGCATATATATGTATATATTTAGAAACATTTCTATGAGAATTTTATTTGTAATGGATTTAAAAAAATAATAGCAAACTGAAATTTTTTAAATTAGGAAAAAACTTACATCTCTCTCATGACACTAAATGCCCTGGTCTCCAGGCCATAGTCCACATCAGGCAGTTAATTCAACAAGGTCAGTTGTAGACCAATGAGGCTAGTGGGTATCAAATTCACTGTAGGCTATATTTACTTATTCAATCATTCACACTAACATAGATGTATACCTATATCTTTTGGGTTCATACATAATAGTATACAGTTTATATATATTTGTATCTATATATATATGTTATACTACAAGGTACAGAACATGGATTACTTATCTCTCTAATCATTGTCAACTCCTAATATGCATTGGCACATGCTTTTACATCTATAGTCTTATGATAATTTCTTTCCCCACTTGTCCTTGTCATTTTTATCCCATTCTACCCTATAAGCCAATATAAAATGCAATTTTTTAAGTATACTTTTCTATGTATTTAAAGATACGTAGATTACAATAATATTACATAAAAAATGTAGGGGATTCCCATATGACATGCTCTGTACCCCTCCCACATTTTTCCACATTAATATATTCTATTTGGTCAGCTGTATTACTTGAAAGCATTTCAATGAGAATTCCACTGTTAAAAAGCTTTTGAAATATTTTTAAACAGATAAACCCTTATGATTAACATTAATTTACTGTTGAAATAACCATGCCAAAATTTTAAAAATGAATTTATTTCTTTGAATGTTTTCCATTTCATAGGATTGTTGTGCAAGATTAAAAAAGGATATTTCAAATTCCTTTCAATGATATAAATTGCTGGTTTTATCTTACAAAGGAATATATTAACACTATGAAAATGAAGAGAACTCTGCAATAACTAAGTAGAAGTTTACAATTTTTATGCACACTCTAACTAAGGAGTTTTTACATAGCTAGTTTTGTCTTATTATGGATTGCTTTCATCCTTACCCTCAAAGAAAGCCTAACTGTCTCCAGTCTAGAAGGGAAAGGGCTTTCTTCAGGGAGAGGAAATGGGAATGAGTAAGTCAGCTCACAATGGAAGGAGGATCACATAGGAGAGAAAGCAGCACGTCTACTTCCCAGTGGCTAGAATTCTTTATTTCTAGGGCATCCCTTTATCACCAAAGTGTGCTCTTAACATTGTTTTGTATTTCTCTAAGCTGTCACAAGATTTCTCTGAGCTGATCAGAATTGAGTAATTCTTTATATGGCTTTTACAAATTCTAATATTTTATTAGCAATTCTTTCATTACTTTATTTTGTCTCCTTTCATGTTAATAAATCTTAGGAAAGGTGGTTATACAGGTTAAATTTCTCTTATTTTACATATTCTCCTTTCATGAAAATATTTGTGTAGTACTTTATTTTTCTTATATTGATTATGTTACAAATATCATCACCAATGAGGGCAACATGTTTATGAGACTGTAGGAGGAAGGGACTTTCTCCAGGTAAAGAAGGAGTATATGAGTACATTGACTTAGAATGTTGGCACAGGCTGGTTTAATAGAAAAGCAGCATGTATAAACACCAGAGGGCTTTAGGGACTGTATTTAGGAGCAAAGTATATCTTTTTTTTTAAATTTCTGAATCATATATCCATTTTCCTGCTCATTCCACATATCTCACTTCTTTTAACTTCTGGTCACCTTTATACATATTTCCTAAGATGGGGAATGTATTTCATTTTCTGCCCAAATCCATTCTGGGAAGATTCCTTCATAGATTTGTTCTAACCATTAGGTCTCTTTTTTGTTTTTCTTGTTTTTCCATTTTTGCCATTTCCCTCTTAATTTGTAATTTAAATGGAGGAACATATTTTTCACTAAGATAAAATATTTACTAATTTATCTTTTTATTTTCACCTCTGAGTTTTAGACTTTATTACTTGAGGGCCCTATGCATGCTTTATAAACTTTCTGTATCCAAACAGATTCATGTAATTATTTCTGAACTACAATGTGCAGGAGTTCATCATGTTTTCTTCACTGAAAGGATGGGTTTTTGATTCATGAAGGAGTAAAGGGTCTTTCTCTAAGACAGTAGGTAGGAAATGGAACATAAAGTCATGGGTGCTTGGGAGGTAGGATTGATGTCAGAAGCAGAACATGTGCATGTGCTAAACTGGTTCTGATGAATGGGGAGAATGGAATATTTAAATATTCTTAGCAAAAATAAAATATACATTATTGAATATTTGAACTCAGTAAAATACAGGTTCTCACAAGTAAAACCATTTATGTGTGACATCCTTTTAAGAGCAAAAAATGTTTTCTTATCTCATTCTTATAAGACTTCCTCAGTATTTCTGGTCACTCAGAGTTTCCTCACTCCATTTACTGGATATTTTCATGAAATCTCTCTAGAATTGGGAGTCTTTCTCCTCCATTATGGCAAGGTATTGTTTGAGTACTTTTCATGATCTTATCCTTTTAACTGTCAGGGCAACATTTGCTTGATTTTGTTTATGTGAGTTCCTTTTAGAATGTTCATCTCATTTCCTACATCAGTAAATTATTCAATTTGGGTTACTAGTGGCAAACTTTATATTCCTAGGTAAACATTGTGCTCACTCTGAAAGCCAACAAACCTTTTTTGTTCCACTAAAGAAAACAAAAACTTCAACTTATATTTCCAACTACCCTTAATGATGTTAAAAAACCATCCCATATATACATTAATTGCCTGATAATTCACTTTATGATGGACAAAATAACAGGTAATTCAGTGATGCTGGTGAACATGGAAGATTGCTGTACTGGGGAAATTAAATTTTCACAATATTATTAGAAAAAAATTTTAGACAATGTATTGTATTTAGCAAATATGATGGAAGTGTCCTAGTAGAGCAGATGACTATGCAGATACAGTACACTTTCAATAAATACAAGTTATTTTAAGGAGCATCTAATTTATTCTTACTGTTAAATCAGTCTGCAAAAATCAGGAGCAAATTGTTATAAATCTAGCACTATATATGATTTGGTTTCTCTGTTTTCACAAAGATAAATGTTCCAAATAGATTCCTAACACATTTTGGTGTAAGAAACCTTTTTTATGGTTGTGTTTAATTCCATTTAACCATAATTTAAAGTTATTTCTACCTCCACATGTCAGTTTTCCCCTGTATCCATGTACAAAAACACATATATAAGATTCTAAGAAAAGTAGATCACTCTAATGTACTTAATATTAGAAGATGCATACTTAGTAAGCTTGGCAATCATCCTCAGGCATCTTTTTACATATATAGAGAGACAGAGACATAGACAGAGACAGAGAATGAGAGAATATATGTATATTTCATCTGCTGTCCTTGTTCAATCATATTTGAGTAGGTTCCTGAAGTACCTTCACCCTAGGCCTAAGTGGTGTGTTCTTGCCTTTTTGATAAGGAAATAAGTATCCTTAAAGGTGACAGAACACCCAGAAGGATATTTCTAATAAATTAATAGGTTTTACAACTGGGCATTGCTTTTCAAGTTTCTCTTTTAATCAAAGTAGTTAGAGAAATGTCTTTTTTTTTTTTTAAGGTACTAATGATTTGGAGGGGAAAGGAAAAATTCATAGAGAGAAGATAAATAATTAGATGAACAGATAAATTTGATTGTTGACTTTTCAAAATATTCAATAATTTTCTTCACATGGAAATTTTAAACTATATGATAAACCTATATGTAATTATGTTATTTGAATTTTAATAGTAACCATGGTTTATCATTTATTATAACTGAGAGATATGCAAACGAATTAGGTTACAATTTATCTTCATCATTTCTTAACATGTATTTGTATTCCACCAAATTCATTTCTTTAATCCATGTACAAAATCACCTGATCCCCAAATTTCCCTTATTGTTAATGTGGATATCATGATAAATGACTGAGACATCAAGTGAATACTCATGTAGAAGAATTGCAAAGACATTACAGCCTTAAGAAAGGAATATCCTCATTAAAGAAATGATGGTATTGCTAAGAGAAAATGGGGAGAGGAGAAAATACTTAAGAAACTTTGGAAACTAGAAATCTGAAATAGAGTATACATGTAAAAATAAAATATTTATTTATTAAAATGATTTGATAGTGAATCTTGACACACAGTATATCACTTCTATTCTTAAAACTGCCTATTAAAAGGGTGGAATTGTGTTAAACACCAAGTAGTACCCCAAATGGAAGAAGAAACAGCCAGAAAATTCCCTGGCACACCTCTGGAGACCCATCCAGGGGAGGAAAATCAAGGATGGGTCTTTTCCAACACTTGTTTTTTTTATGCTCGTGGCCACTTTTTCAACTAGAACTGGCCGAGATGTTGTAGCCAGTTGAGAGGGGTTTCTTGTGCAGTTTTAATCTTGGTGTCATCACAGTGAAAGTTGAGCTTTTTTGTTTAATATTCAGAGACTCTACAAACCTGTGTGAAGACATCTGTTCCTACTTAGTTGTTTAAATCACTTTGAAAATTGTTTCTTCATATTCAAAAACTTTTATTGAAATAAGTAAGTTATTGATAAAGAATGCACTCTGCTGGGGTTGATTTGTAGTCTGGGCTGCAGTGGTGTTACTGGAAAGGTCCCCAATTCCAAATTGGAGGTTTCAAAGGTGTGTTCCTTCTGAAAATGGGACATTCTGAAAATTGATGACTTCCTATGCCTTCAATGTACTTTCATTTGCTTGTTTTGTCTAATCTCTATGGTGTGGATAGCCTTTTTTGCTTTAAAGTATTAATGAATGGATTTACCCAGAGACAGATTTTGTATTTTGGGGAATTCTCTAGCCAATGAACCTACAGTTCTGCCAGACCAATGTATTTTAATTTATTTAGTTTCATTTTTAATACCTTTCTAAAGTTTGATGGTAATATTAAATGGTATTTTAAAAGAGATCTATTTCTATACCATATGACTCTTCTTCTAAAGTGTGTTTATTTATCTAGGTTTGTTTTCATCCATGTCATGGACATATATATTATAGTACCAAGAAAATAGTTAAGAATAATAATTTTCTCTTCTAAGTGTTTGTCAACAGTTGTCTTCTATTTGATTCAAATCTTTGTTTAGAAATGCATAAAAATAAAACTAGAATGTAGCCAAATATATTTGATTTTCAGTGGCAATAATTTTGCTTCTTCATATGAAAAAACTAATCTGTTGAATTAATCTCTCTTTATATTACTTCCTAAAATTCATAATTCAGTACACTCATGTCACTTCAAAATTATACACTGTAACCCTACATAATTTCAATAGCAATTCTTGTTCAAAACTCTTGACTCTGTTGAATTGTGTCTTATAATTTCCATATAAAGTATTTTATTTTCCACTATGAATTTCCTGATTTGAAATCCAGGTGAAAATTCTCCTAAATTGATGTAAGGATTGTTGTTTCCTCTGAATAATAATATTAATGCTAAGGAATGAGTAGTCAGTGAACACATGACTTAATTCATGACACATCTGATATTTGTACAGTGTGAATTCTCAATTGTCCTATATGTGTTGCTGTATGAATACAGTATTTGTGTGATTTTTTTCATGAATAACATCTCCAACATAAATTATATGGAAGTCCCTTATACAGTTTCATATTCTGGTAAAGAACGGTCTATCTATCAGTTGGAGCTATGGGTGAAGAGACTTCCAATTTCCTTACATTTATATTATGAGTTCTCTCATGTTCTATATCATCATACCATTAAAGGCTTTGCTACATAGATGACATTTATATCAATTCTCTCCAGTATGAATTTGCTTAGATTGATGAAGTAGTCAGGATGAGTAAACACCACACCAAATTGATTACAGTGTTTCTTCTGTGTGCAATTATTTTAGCATGTTCAATGTTTAGCTAAATGGCTGAAATCTATTCTATATTTACAACATTTAGAGTATGAGTTCTCTCAAGTCATCTAAAGTCAGAATATTGACTGAAGCCTTTTCCATACATGTCATTCATAGGATTTCTGTCTGGGTTGAATTCTCTCATATTGGTTAAGTTTTTAAAAATAAATGAATGTTTTCCAACATAGATGATAGTCTTATGGTATCTCTCTGGTGTGAGATTTTTTATGTTTGAAACATAAAACAGAACAAAGAATGAAAGCTTTCCTCCAAAGATGACATTCTTATGGTTTCTTTCCAGTTTGGTTACTTTCATGTCATGTAAAGATAGAATAATGAGTGAAGGCGTTCCTACATTTATGGCATACATATGGCTTCTTTCCACTGTGAGTTCTCTTATGTAGTATAAGGGAAGAACAATGAAGGCTTTCCCACAAAGATGATATTCGTGAGGTTTCTCTACAATGTGAGTTCTATCATGTAGACTAAGATTAGAAATTCTATAAAAATATTTCCCACATATAAGACACTCATATGGTTTCTTTCCAGTTTGAAGTCTATAATTTTGTCTCAGCAGAGCATATTGAGTGAAGGTTGCCCCAAAGATGGAATTCATAAGGTGTCTCTCCAGTGTGAGTTCTCTAATGTTGTCTAAGGCCATAATAATGAGTGAAGGTTTTCTCACACTTATCACATTGATAGGGTTTTGCTCCAAAGTGAATTCTCTCATGCCGTCCTAGAGCAAAAAATTAAGTGAAGTGTTTCCCACATATGCTTTTCCTCTGCTGTGAGTTCCATTGTAATGTGTAAGGCCAAAGCTTTAAAATAAAGATTTACCAGTTACATGACTTTAATATGATATACTTTTAGTGTGAATGAGATTTTGTTGATTAAAAGATGATTGGTTGTGGAGGGTTAAAAAGGCACCTGAGTAAGGAGCACCAAGAGTCAGCTCATCATAAAGGTCAGTTAATAATCACCCAGACTTATATAAAGCACATGTTTGGGGGGTCCAGGAAACAGGAAGAGCATCCTGCAACATCCTTGAAAGAATGGACAGAGGAGACTGTCAATCTGCAAGGAAGGTTCATGAATACAGCATTCCACACTGTGGAGGTTGGTACACACTGCAACACCAGCACAAGTGGCCTCTGGAGCTATTTTCTGGCTGGTGATGGAAGCTCCATTTCCCAAAAATGGGGTAGGAAGTAATGGTTGGGCACCAATTTCAGGTACTGATTAGTGAATTCAGCTTGATATAATACAATCCTAAGAACAGCTAAAGTTTGAACATGTCCAAGTTGGAAAGAGGCTGGTAGCTGTCATTTTAGCTCTGCCACCAGCATGAGGGAAAGAAGGCCTGACTGAAAATCACAGTGATGGTATGAACTGGCTTCTGTCCACCCAGATTGGATTGCATCCCTAGCCTAGCTTCCAGTCCAACTTCCAGTATGCAGAAAGCAGACAGGACCCATACCAACCTCTCTAGGTAACTATAGACAGTTTTAGCCTGCACAGACTGAATACTCAGATATATGGGTTTCCATCCCTGCACATCAACAGGATAGAAGAGGAGCTGTGTTTCCTCAGCCTCTCTGGGCAACTGGAGATGCTTTCAGCCCACACAAACTGTTGTGTTGAGCACCTTCAATTCCATCTCCATCCCTCCAGACCATAGGATATGAGGGGGCTGGTGTTTCCTCAGCCTGTCTGGCAACTGTAGATGTTTCTGGCATTCACAGACTGGCTATTCAGATCCCTGCAGCTCCATCCCTGCTCCCCAATAGGATAGGAGGGGAGTTGTGTTTCCTCACACTCTCCAGGCAGTTACAGGCATATTTTGCCCATAAAAACTGATTTGCTTAGCACCTTCAATTCCATTTCTCTCCTTGCCCTCTGTCCCATAGGGAAAGATAGGGATAATGTTTCCTCAGGCTCTCAGAGCCACTGCAGATGCTTTTGGCCTACACAACCTTGAATGTTGGATTCCTGTGGCTTCACCCTCATATCCAATAGGACAAGAGGCAAATGGTAATTCCCTAGCCTCTCTGGATAACTGCAGGTGCTTTTGGACCACACAAATTGAAAAGTGGGACATCATAGCTACATCACCATCCTCAAGTAGGATAGTAGCAGGCTGGCACTTTTGGTCTTCTGGGACTCAACTGTTGGGTACTTGTGGATCCAACCACTCCAATAGGATAGGAGGTGACTGGTGTTTCCTCAACCACCCCAGGCAGTGGCAGATACTTTAGACATACAGACATAACTTGGATGCCTGTGGATCTATGCCACCCCCCAATAGGATAGAAGGGGGCTAGTATTTCCTCAGCCTATCCAGGAAGTGGCAGCAATTTTGGCCAAGGTCTGAACTGCTGAGTGCCTGTGGTTCCATCCACAACCCTGAAAGGCAGAAGAAACACTATTCCCTCCACCTCTCAGAGCAATTGCAGGCACATTTGGCCTACTTGGATTAGATTATTGGGCACTGCAAAGGGTCCATCTACTGGGGCAACTATAGTCATTTTGAACTCACATGTCATAAATTGATGCCCACCCCTGCAGCTCCATCTCCACCTGAGACAGTGGAGGAAGTGGCATGAAGCTGCATCAGTCACTCCAGGAAACTATGGATGATCTTGGCGTCCATGACTTGGGTTATTACACATGGCTATGGCTCTTTCCCTACCCCTTGCATAAGAGACAGTTGGCAGAAGCTTTACTGCTTACTTGGGCAATGCAGGTGGCTTAGGCCTTCTCAGCTGACAGTACCAACTACATCCTCAGTTCCTACTACACAACTAGCAATGGAGAAATGGTAAGAAAGCCCTAAACTAAAGAGAATAACTGTGCCCAGAATATACATATAGTAAACCAGATGCCAAGACTCCAACAAAAAAATTAAAATCCATACCAAGGAACAGGAAGATCTGGCCCAGTCAAAGGAAAAAGATAAGCTTACAGATGACATAAAGAGTTGAGACAACTTATCATATATGTTTAAACAAATCTTCTTAATAAATTCAATGAGATGACTAAAGACATTAAGGATATTAAGAAAACATTGGGGGCACACAAAGAACAATTTAAATGCATACATCAAAAAATAGCAGATCTTGTGGGAATGAAAGGCTCAATAAATGAAATTAAAAATACACTGGAGGAATGTAACTGAAGAATTGAGGAGGCAGAAGAAATGATCTATGAGCTTGAATACATAGCCTCCAAAAGCAAATATATAAAAGAACAAATGAAGTAAAGAGTGTAAAAAATTGAACAAGGTCTCAGGAAATAAAATGACATCAAGAAATTTGGAAATATACATGTCATGGGTGTTCCAGAAGAAGAGAAAAGAAAAAGGGCAGAAGGAATATATGAAGAAATGGTGATAGAAAATTTCCAAACTTTGCTGAAGGAAATAATTATCCATGAATAAGAAGCACAACATACTCCCATCCAAAAAAATCTGAATAGACCAAGTCTGAGACACATACAAATCAGAATGTCAAATGCCAAAGACAATGAAAGAATTCTTGGAGCAGCAAGAGAAAAGTGATGCATAACATATAAGGGATACACAATAAAATTATGATGAGTTCTTATCAGAAACCATGGAGGCAAGAAGGAAGTAGTATGCTATATTTAAGATACTGAAAGAGAAAAACTACCAGCCAGAATCTTATTTCTGGCAATATTGTCTTTCAAAAATGAAGGTAAGTTTAGAATATTCACTGATAAACAGAAACTGAGAGAATTTGTAACTAAGAGAGTGAAGCAAGCCAGATATTAAATATATTGTCTAAACTCATGAAGATTGGGGTGGGGACAATGGCAAGGAGGGAGGCTCAAATCACTCCCTTGAGTATCTAGTATGGGCTTTATTTTTTTCCCAACTTGGGCTCCAATCAGCAATGATTGCTAATGTTGAACTTCACTTTTTTATTCAATATTATTAAATCAAATGTGGAAAATGTGTTTTGAGATCATTTTCAAAATTCTTCTTTAGAGTGAGTGAGGATAGTTGTTCGCTGTTAGTGATGGTACTGAAGGAATCTGAACTTCTCTAGAAATTCTTTTTTTCTGTTATCTAGGACCTCCTGATTGTCCAACTCAAGGGTCTTTTGTATGGGCAGAGCCTTAAGCACCTTTATGATCCATCTCACTAACTGTAACTGAGCTCCTGGGTCCCTGATGGGTGATCCACCTTTCACTCCCTCCTGGTATCTCAGCTAATGCACTGATGGCCAGTTAGCTACAGCGTGGATCTCTTCTGGTCAGCCTCCTGGGTATAAGCCTCAAAGGCTCCTGCCTTCTGGATGGAAACCAGAAGAGGGTGAGTGGGTAATAGCCAGAATGGGCAGAACAAAGCATGCTGGTCCCTTGGCAGGTGATGCAGAAGACGCCCTGGGTTTTCTGACTGACATGAATCAACAAAAGTACAGTTTTACTACCCCATCCCTGCACTAGCAAGTCACCCTCACCTGCCAAAAGCTTCAGCAGCCCCAACCACCCCAACAGCTTCAGCCACTGCTCTCTGTCCTATGATGCTGAAGATGTGTTCTCATCTGATACACAAATGAAAATGGATGCCAGCACCACATCATACATAAAAATGCATTTCAGATGGATTAAAGACCTGAATGTGAAAAAACAAAACTCTGAAACTATTAGGGAAAATATGAAAACAAAAATAAATTAGGGCAAAGAAATTAAAATTAGAAAAATATTAGAATAATATATCCTTTTATTTTGGAATTGAGGAAGCTGTAGACACAAAAGTGCTTGGGCAATCTATTGTTTGTTTCCTGACAGTAAATAGTAAGTATAAATTAAGTGAATTGGCACCAGGAGAGATCCAATCAGATGGAATAAGGATGAAAACAGTGATAGTCCACAAAGTAAAGTTTAGATTCTAACACCCTTGTGCATGTAGTGGC
Organism: Cabassous unicinctus; assembly: GCA_029593785.1. Classification (NCBI taxonomy): domain Eukaryota; kingdom Metazoa; phylum Chordata; class Mammalia; order Cingulata; family Chlamyphoridae; genus Cabassous; species Cabassous unicinctus. The sequence continues at coordinate 6,224 of JAQZBX010055564.1, read as the reverse complement.
AAATTTTCTAATAAATTGTGAGAAAAGGACTTTAATCATTTAACAAACAGTATCAGTGATCTAAAATCTTTTTGCAAATAAAGTAACTAGCCTACAGCCTTTTAGGCAGGACAACCAAACTTGGAAGGAGTAGGTAAAAATTTAATCTTGTTCAAAATCAATTACAAGGTTAATTTAACAACTATAGCAAAGGAACAGGAGATAAAAGAAAAAAGTTATATGATAAACCTACTAACTAACCAAAATTCAAAAACCTAAACAAATACTTGGAAAGTGAATTCAGCACAGGACAGCGCATATACTATGATTAAGTTACCATTATTCAGGCATGCAAATTTGAGTCAATAAAAATTTAAGAATTTAAATCAGTGTGTTTATTCATTAAAAAAGAAAGAACTCATATTATTCTAATAGACATGAAGAAAGTATTTGATGTAATCCAAATACTTGCATTGGGTAGGGGTTGTAATAACTCTCAGGAAACTAGGAATAGAAAAGAATTTTCTTAACCTGGAAAACAATTCTGATATCTTTCGTGGTGAAATGTTAGAAATTTCCTTTTAAAATTATCAGTAAAGTGTGGATTTTTTTTGTTATTTCTAGTAAACATATAAAGCTGAAAGTCCAGGGAAAAAACTGAAAGATTTGACTATCACCATTCATAGATGATGATTGTTTGCATAAGTTAAAAAGTCATTTGCATTTCTATAAATGAGCCTCAAACAGAATTTGTCATAAATCTAGGTGAAGCAAAAGCAGAGGGCACTGAAAGGAAAATAGCAGGATGCCAATGGGCTAAAAAGGGAGGAAAGGACATTGTTTTAAATAGAATAGAGTAAAACACCACAGATGCCCTAAGCAGATATTATGGATTGAGTGTATTAAAATAAGTGACCAGAATGCTACTAATTTTAACAGATTAGTTGATTTAAATCTCATTTAATGCTCACCCATAGGAACAGTTTATTAGGTGAGATTTGGGCAACACTTCCTCACTAAATTGACTGTGGTAAACAAGTCAGCTCTTCAATGAAGCCTTGTGAATTTCATTGATAGTGGTGGAACAGGGGCTGGAAACAAGAATTGTTTTATGACCATGATAACATTCTACCGCTATTATGTAAACACGTGGAGAGTTCAAGTACTAATGATATTTTCTCATAATGCTATTATTGCCACCCTGGCTCTTTTTTTTCAGAATTAGAAGTAACTAATAACACATATTATAATGCCTTCAGATAGTTAATGTTACTCATTTCTAATCATATATAATGTAACTTGTGCAGGAGCAGGATTGTTATTTTTGCTTGAATGATATGTGCAGTTAAACTCATATCCCAAACAAGTGATTTCTGTGCTTGCATATCCTACAGTGAATGGCAGGATAGAGACATTGCTCACCAACTAAAGTTAAGGATGGCATATTTTATGTGTGCAGTGTCTAACTTATTTTTTTCTATCACTTCATTATACAACCTCCATTCTGATTTTAATAAATTCTAAAGTATATTCAGAATAGTCCCAACTTCCTTATTCTTATTTTCACTGGTTAAATTAAAGAGAGCTGGGTAAAGTTAATAATCCCAATAAATTCATTCATTCAAGCAAATAAATTTAGCACTTCTGAGGTGCCAGACAATATTCCAGAAATACACTGACAAAAAGAACAAATTTCTATCCTCATGGAACTTCCATTATGTAGAAGAGAGGAGTGATAAACAAGCAAAACACCCTGACAAGGATCCTCTTATCACTGTGCATCCAGTATAAGTAAAATACTTAAAGACTCTGAAGTTATTTATGTGAAAAACTAATTACACTTTCAGTTTATTGTTTTTATCTGTTGCCATGTTGGAGTTTATTTTTTAATAAAATGATGCAGATAACAGTAAGGTACAAAGCAATTCTTGCTGTGGGAACCTGACAGATTCCCTTGGTAGAGGTTTGAGGAACTAAATGATACCCCCATTAATTTCCAGGGGCAGTTTGAGAATGAAAACCCCACAAGGAATGGATGGGTGTATGTATTTTCTATTTATTTGCTTTGCTGTAGGTAATTATACAATAAAAACTTGTGTTTTCATCTCCTTGCAACTTTTAAGAGGAACAAGAGATTTTTTTTCTAGTAGGGTACTTTGATCATGCATGCAAGATAATGGATTAAATCTTAAGTTACATGTACAACATTTCCTTATTTTTCTTCTTTTTCTACCTAAATCAAACAAGTTGTTAAGTACAATGTACTAGTCAGCCAAAGAGGTGTTGATACAAATTACCAGAAATCTGTTCTTATTTTTAAAAAAGGGTATTTATTTGGCATAGAAACTTATGGCTAACAGGCTATAAAGCATAAGTTACTTAACTCACCAATGTTTGTTGCCACATGTTGGAGCAAGATGGCTGCTGACATCTACCAAGAATTCAGGCTTCCTGGGTTCCTTTCTTCACAGGGCTTGTTTCTCTCTGGGCCCAGCTTCTCTAGTTTCTCCACAAGGTCAGCTGTAGACTATAAGGCTCTCTAGGCTTTGCTTCTCACCACAAGGCCATCTGTGAACCATCAGGTTAATTGGTCATCTCTTCTACAGGGGCCTTCTCACCTTCCTCATGAACAAGCCCCTCTGGGTGCTTTCTTCCCAGGGCTCCAGCTCAAAAACTCCAGCAGCAAAAAATTCCAACTCTGTCCTTTTCCATGTCTTTTATCTATGAGTCTCTACCCATCAAGGGGTGGGGACTCAATGCCCTACTGACTTGACCCAATCAAAGCTGTAATCATGATTTTATCATAACCACAGGGACAGACCCCTTTACAAACATAATCCAAAATCTATTTTTGAAATTCATAAATAATGCCAAACTGATACACTTTTCAAGGCAAAAGCCATTGAAAGTACATGACTCTTAGGGTCTGTGGTAAAAGTGGTCACATGGAGTGAACTGGACTCAGGGTTAGGGGTTGGCAGAGGGAAAGGATAGTTCTAGACTATCCTAGACTATCCTAGATGGACTCTGCTTCTTGTTAGTTTCCTGGAGCAGGTAGTAACACCTCAGAGGGAAATGATGGAGCTAGGGAGTCAACCACTACAAGTGTTCTAGCCCTGAGAAGGTGCTTATGCTAAGCCTGCCATGAAAGCAATGACATTGCTTTTAAAAAAATCAACACATAGGCTTGTACAAGTGGGTGTGATGAGGTCTGAGAAAATAGATAAAACAAGATGAACTTACTATGGCTAGGAGATGTGTAATTAAGTCAGGAGGACATTCAGGATGTTACTCTTATGCATGTCTCAGCCAGATATCACAAACTGCCAAGGTATGCAAAAACCAAAATCAGCAATGTCATTTAGGACATTTGATGTCATGAACCAGTGACAACATAAAGAAATCAGTAACATTTCTAAATTGAAGGACATTTGGAAAGTCCCAAATATCCATCATTCATAATTATTTACAAAAAGCCTATGTAATCTTCTCTTTCTTTAAAAACCCTTGCTTGGAATCCCCAGAGGGGGCACAGTTTGGGTTGCTGCCTGACGCTGTGCTCCCTGAATTGCAATTCTAAGACTTGAAATAGATGCTTTTCTTGCCTTGCAGCTCACTCTGTAATATCATCATAAACATTTCTGGAGTCAGAAGAAGGAAATGTAGGGACTGTCACCTCAACTCCGGAGATACAATTGGTTTGGAGCATGGTACTTGTTCTGTGGTTTCTCCAACAGCCCAGGATTTCTGATGGTGAGTCCTCTGGGTTCAGAATATCCTTTCCTTTGGTTGATGTTCTGGCCTTTGTTTAGTGTCTTCTGTTTAAGGCAATTTTGAACATTGTTCTTTGGTTTGGACTGGTGATAGCAGTCCTTTCATTTGCCCTAGTGGTTTACAGTAATTTCTCCTGTCCAGGAGGTTCTGAAATATTTGAAAGCCTTCTACCTCTCTTTCTCTGATATTAGACAGAAGAATGACTTCTTAATGTTTTAATTCATCATTGCCCTGACTGAGAGCAAACCCATAATAATCTCAGTGGGCACAGGTCAGACATTTAAATGCTATTAGAGCACATGCCACCTTATAATGAGGAAACTCAGATTCTGAAGTCCAAGACTCCTGTGAAAGGATGAGGCAATCACAGACAGGGAGGATTGACAATAGGTTGCCTGCTACTTCCAAGACAAGTTCTGTGCAACTAGGGATACCTGCTGACATGTTGGACATCTAAAGCACAGGCTTTCTGCCAGGATAATGATATGTTCTATGTAAAATACACTCTAAACACACACTGTAAAACACCTACAATAAAACCTGTCAGACTTTTTAGGTTTTAAGATTGCTGTGAATCAGAAACAATAGGTAGTGATTCTACAAAAATTTCTAATGTGCACTGCCATTAAGCAATCCATCTGGCTTTATGTATAAGAATTATGGTCCTGCATCATGTGACTTCTTATCTAGGTGGGCCTGACATGCTAAATATAATCTTGAATTAACATGGCCAAAATGAAACTCTTTTCATGTTCCTAAATTATTGTATTTGTGCTCATAATTATAAAATAGGGGCTATAAGATCCCACAGTCTGAATGGAATACTTTTTTTTTTATTATTAGTTCTTGGAAGCTTCCCAATGTAAAGCAAATCTAAATTGTCCCTCTTCAATAAACAAATACCAAATTTATAAAAGAAACACTTATCTAAATGCATAACAAAACTTAAAAAAACTGAAACCACTCAATTTCCTAGGCTGACTGTCTTAGTGCCTCCTCCACTTTCCTGTCCTCCTCCTCTTTATCCTAGTTTGGCAGTTTCCCTTTTATATAATAAGGGCCCCGAAGCTCCTTCAAATCTATTCTTCTTTGCTACTGTTACTTTTCTGTAATGTTAAACTTCTTTTAAAATAAAGTTTAAAGAATCAAACCTAATAATGAAGGCTCAGGGAACTGCCTCTATCACCTACACTCCTTGGACTAAACCTGAACTAAAAGCCATAACCAAGGAAATCCAAAATCTATTGAAGATCCCCCATAACAATGGAATGCATTCTTTAATTGTATCCCCTATCAGTCAAGTACCTGATTCCAAAATTACTTCTTTAAAGGACCCCTTACAGATAGCTTAAGAAAAGTAAAAATGTAGCCTTGATAACCTTGTGACTGAAGAGCCTGGACTGGCTGTTGCTGCCCTTGCTGCTTCTCATGATGCTCCCCTTTGTGTTCCTTCCTGATATTCTTCCTCCCTGACCACTAAAATTTGGCAAATGCCCTGTAAGACCAGACCTTCTGAGCCTGCAGAAATGGCACCTGTGGTAACTTATAGCCCTTGATCAAGAGCAGGCTCAGGGCTATTGTTAAGGAATTTCCCAATCCAAAAACACATTAAAAAAAATGATGGGGAATTTAAACTTCTGGTTGTAGTTCATAATCCAGGATTGCCTGAAATTTTCAATTTGTACATATAGCTCCAACTATGGGTGAAACAAAAAATATAAATTAAAGTAGCTAAATGGAAAACATATACATGTAAGTTTATATTTAACCAAATTGAGTCATTATTCTGACCACTTTTATTTCACAGTAATTGTGTCTTGTAAAATATCAGCTTGAAGTCATTTTCCAAAATAATTTTGTTAACTTAATGCATAAGTTAAACAGTATGTATATTTATTAATGTAAAAGACAGTAGTTTTGCCCTAAAATAAAATGACTAGTTGTTACAACATGAGAAATCAGAAGTCTATAACAAAACAAGAAAGGACACAGAAAATTGCAGAGGTTTTGCAGAAAATAGTTGGTTTTATGTGGTTGAAATGAAATAAGATTTGATGAATATATCTATAAAAGTTTTGAGAATATTAGTACAAATTCTAATACTGATGCAAATTAAAATTTCTCTCTATTAAACTGAAAGTTTTCTTGTATTATCAGTGTATCCTTAATAAATAAGTTGTAAAGGTTTATTTCTTTGATAATCAATGTAAAAGGCAGAGTCTATGTTTTATGAAAATAACTTCTTAATTTTAAAATCAGTAGCATTTTCAAAAGTTTTTATATATTTTTATTAGAGAAGTTGTTATTTTCAAAACAGTTATGCATGCTGTGTAGAATTCCCATATAACACCCTTCCACCAACATATTACATTGTTGGGGAATATTTGTTACAAATTATGAGATAATGTCATCAGACTCTTACCACTAACTATGGTCTATAGCATATAATTGGTGTAATTAGGCTCAGTGAA
>JAQZBX010055563.1:0-18387 GCA_029593785.1 Cabassous unicinctus | reverse complement strand
ACATCAAAGCTGCTTCTCAAAGACTGCTTCTACTCTGTTCTCTGCCTTGCCTTTTATATTCAATTCCCCACCCACCAAGGGGTGGGGCTCAACGCCCTAATCATAACCTAATCATGCCCAGATTAACAGATCAGTTTACAAGCATGATCTACTTATATTTTTGGAATTCATAATTACATCAAATTGGCCAACGGTTACACCATGTACAAGGTCCCAGATTCAATCCTCAATACCTCCTAAAAACAAACAAACAAAAAAACCAACTCTCATTGGGGAGCAGATGTAGTTCAGTGGTTGAGCACCTGCTTCCCATGTACAAGGTCCTGGGTTCAATCCCCAGTACCTCCTAAAAGAGAGAGAGACGGAGACAGAGAGAAGGGCCTGGAAGCTGAGTCATCCCATAAGTATTTATGGGAGATGGTTCCCTGGACTAATGAAGTAAACCCCACAATCTCCAAAGGTCAGCCCCAGAATAGAATTTCCCAACAGAGAGGGCCTGTAAGATCAAGAAGCCTCAACTCTGTCTCCTACTTCTCCAGCTTCAGATTTTCTGTCTCTGATTTTCCTTTCCCCTAAGGGAGTCCCCAGAGAAGCACTGCTCCCCATAATAACGGCCCCCAAAGCCCCCAAACCCCTGCCCCTGATTCCCTGTGGCATTACAGGAATATACTCTGCCTTTCAAAAAGACCTTCCTGAATCCTGAGGGAGGACATTAGAGGAATCATCTCAGAGCCTATGAGGAATCTAATTTCGATAAAGTGGTTTATGGCAGAAAGAATTCTGGCCCTTTCCAGGGCTTATCAGCTCTGTCCCAATTCATATGAAGCCTGAAGGGAGAGAGACCCTTTGCCCGTGTCATTTTCTTGCTCGCACCTCCCAGCTACCATCTTACCATCCAGTCTCTGGAGTGCCAGCTCTTACATTGTGACTCTGCTAATCAAGACCTAGAGAGATTTACCTCTCCTCCCACCCAAGGCCTTCCCTCTCTTCTCAGCATCCCAGTCTGAGGACCTGCCTCTTCTCCTGCAGACTGACACCAGGAGGGACCTCCCTCTTTGGGTGTGATCATTCCTCAAGTCCAGATTGCATAAACCCATGATTTATGCAGCACAGAAACCCAACTGCCATGCATTCAGAGGTATGGCATCGAAATCACTGGCAAATTGTCCACTTCCATGAAACTGGGTTAAAATAATGTGAGTCAGTGTTAAATCAGTGTTACTTGTCCTCTAGTAAGTTCAGAGTTTTGACTGAGCCCAAGACAAATCATACATCTGACTCTCCAACCATCCTTTTGTCTGTTAGTCTCTCTCGCTGTCCATCAAGCCATGCATCTGTTCAACCACCCCTCCATCTGTCCTCTCTACCTACCCATTCCCCCTCCCTCCCTCCCTCCTTCCCTTCCTTCCATCTTTCCTTCAGTATATCAACCCACCCTCTCACAAACATTTGTAACATGATGGTCAATAGCTTAATCTCTGGACTCCGAGTGCATGGGTTTGTATTCCAGCTCTGTAAGCTACTACCATGTGACTTGGTCTCCTGAGCCTCCTTCTCCTCATCGGTACAGAGGGGGGGAATAATACCACCATCTACCTGATACTCCTAGGGCTGTGTGAGAGGTACAGGAGGTGATGCATATGAAGTGTCAAGAAGACTTCCTGATACACAGTTAAGCACTCTGTCACCACTGGATATTGTTACGAATCATCTGCCATGGATGCTGGGGAAACCAAGACACCTGAAGCCTAGCCATCTGCAAGCAGCTCTTTGCCCCAGTGTGAGTCAAACTTTTTCTGCTTTTTGTGCAGATATCATTTCAATATTTATCACTTAAAATGGCAGCAGGCCAGTCAAGTCTACCATTTGGCAATAACATTTTCACATAACTCAATATGTGAAAAGGAAGCTGAAGAACTCTTAAATGTGAATTTCAGGTATTGGACAGGTCTGGGGGTGGTTGGGGCTAGTTTGGTGACAAAAGGTCTCATAATCTCCCTATGGAGCAGCCCTTTCTCTGTGTCTGTGTCAGACTGGCATGAACTGTTTGCACTGCTGGATATTTCCTTTCTCACTTTCCCACTCAGGCCAAGTTATCTTTTTAAATTTTATTTTAATAAAATTTAAAAAGATATGTTAAATGTTGTTTTATTATTTTTTTCCTGAGGTCCTCATCTGGCCTCCAAATCTCAGTCAATTATAGATGGCATGAAAAACTGAATGGATCACCTCCCAAATGTAGATGTCTTGTCCCTGGGGCTCTCTCCCTTACACAGGTCTCAACAGTTTGTCCACATCCAGTTATATATGGATGGGGGTTTTCCTATGTTTTGTTCAAGCAGTTGGAAGGCTTTCTTCTCCCCAAATGAAACTGGATGTGGACTTTTAATAAGTAAAATAGGCTGGATCTTGAATACTATCATAGATATACATTGGGACCAATATTATCTCAACGAAGTGTGGTTACAAGTGACCCAGAAACGTGTGAAGAATCTGGCAGAGGTATAAAAATCAGTTTACCTTTAGATATGCAATGAACAAATTGCCTTTAGTATCATGTAGATTTAGATGATTTGACACTGTGACTGTCCTGGAAACCAACAATAAATGATCCTTCTAAGCATATTTCACGTCAGTGGGCTTATTTTTGGTGGCAGGTAATCATTTTTGTTGGTTCTTTCCCAAAGCTGTGAAAGAAACAAGGGAAAAGGAAACGAGACAAAAAGGAAAAGTCAACTTGTGCTCAAGACAAGGAAGGTGAAGAAATGAGCATTTATTGCTCACGTCCCAGGTGTTGGCAGTACTGAGAGCTGAGGCTTCGTGTACATTACCAGCCGCCACGAATCTCAAAGCCGTCGTCTGAGTTTGCCATCTCCATTTCTTCCCTGTACACCCACCCCAACCAGGCTTCTTTCTACCACCATTCAGCAAAATCATTCTTGCCACGTTCTCCAATCCATGGTATTAAATCCAGTGGACATTTTCCAGTCTTCATCATATTAAAGTCTACTTTATAGATCATTGTTCTACAGATATGGAACTGAGGCTGCTTTTACACAAGCAAGGAAGAATATTTTCTAAGAGGTAGTAGGATCGTGCCACTGGGACTTAGCCCTACTTAAGATACTGGGATTTTCCTGCTCATTTCCGAGGATGTAGCCACATATTGAATAAGAGACTTAAGGAGTCACGTTCTTGTCTTCAGGTAGTCTGTAATAGAAGAAGATAAACAATAGAGATAATATAAATGCATTACACTGTTTTAGAGTTTGATAGCAAATTGAGCATATTTCCATTTATATATTTAATTGAAAATTTCATATACAAATTCTTGATAATATAAATGATGTGTGTACCATGTTCACTATTGGGATCGGTGTATTTTTTTTAGAAGGTACCAGGGATTGAACCCGGGACCTCGTACATGGGAAGCAGGTGCTCACCTACTAAGCTGGACCTGTTCCCTTCTATGCATTTTTAATCATCACTCTTTGAAAGGATGCTCCTAGCTCTGCTCCATCTCTCAGTGTGTCTTCTTGCTAATGAGGACCCAGCGCCATATTCTCAGTATGATGTTGAAATGAGAGCATATCTTAGTGATTTATCTAACTCACGTTTTATAGCCAGTGTCTTTGCAGCTCGGTTGATGTTTTTTCCTTTTGGAATCATGTTGAAATCCACTTCAGTTGCTTAAAGACCAGGCATAGCTCTGCCACTTTGAGTAAATTCTGCCTTTTGCCTCATTACAAGGAGCGTCATTATGCCCCATCCACAAGGCCTTGCCACACAATAGAACAATAGAACAAATAATGACATTCTCTGTTCAAAGTGGACAGTTCTTCAGTATTCCGCCCATGTCTCTATGCTGGTGAGATGTCCTGGGCACATCCATAGACAGATAAATACACCGGGTAGTGCAGAAGGGTAGGTCAAGGACTATGCTGGTGGGATCAATTCAGTTCAGAGATTTGTAAATATTAGTTCGGAACTGAAGGATCTCGAATTCCAGGCATGAAAACAGATGTGTAAGGAAAGCACTGCCTTATTGGCGAGGTAGGGGCAGAGTGCTTTGTGAGTAGAGGTGTGGAGGCAGCTCAGGGCAAGGAGGGTCAGAGTCCTGCACCTCAGTGAGCGCCAGAGAACTTCGCAGGCAGAGGAGGTGGGAGGGCGCTGTCAGCGACGGGAAGAGCGAAGAGCGGGGCCAAGGCTGTTAGAGCAGCAGTACTTAGGGAGTGGGGAGGAGCCAGAAGCCCCGAAACGGAAGAGCAGCTTAGGTTTGCGTGGAAGAACTTCCCCTGGAAGTGGATGTTGAGAACTTTTGCAAGACAGAAGGAAAATATGAGGCACCTTATGCCCTGTTATGCAAACCATTTTTTTAAAATGGGAATGGGGATGCTGGCGAGAGTGAGTTTTAAGAACCTCTTGCATAGCACTTATGAGAGGCTGGATTAGTCCAATTTTATAAGGGAATGGCTTTGCGTTAGTAGCTGGCACATGTTGGTGTTCATATATGGTGGTTATTATCGAGTCACGTTAAATCTGAGCATTGGTTTTCTTAATTTTGGGGTGTAATTTGCAATACAAGGTATTTTTATCTCCAAATTGCTGGACCATGGGTGCCCTCCCTATCCCTCTTCACCTGGAAACTGCCTTCTCTTTCCCAGGTTCCCAGCCCGGTGTCACTTGTTTGGAAAAACCCTCCCTTCCTGCACGTCATCTGCAGAGCAGGTATCCTTATAGCATTTACTACTTCCTCCATGCCAGGTGACCCAATGCGAGATTATCTGCTTGCCGTCTTGTTCAGCGCACATGTTCCCTGGCTCTCGGCTGCTTTCTTCACCAGCGTATACCTAGTGCCTAACGTGGTGTCTGGCACTGAAGTCAGTGCCTGGCAGCATTTGTTTAAATGAATGAATAAGAATCAATGGACTGCGCTTATTGATCTTACTAGTCTTGTAATCCTAGGAATGTCACTCCCAAGCCTTCTTAGTGTGGTAAGGATCCGGTTTGGATGGGATGATTTCAGAGCTGCCCCCGGCTCATAGCTATAGGATTAAATACGCCAGCACACCGGCAGTCACCTTCCACCTGTGGGTATTTGTCAGTGTTCTCCGTGCACTTCTAAAGTCCGCATGCTAAGGCTGGTGATGCTTTCCCATCACCCTCCCCACGTGGGGGGAGGACGAGGGGGTGGCAGAGATCTCTTGATGAGTTTTGGAAGGCAGTGGCTTCCAGGCACGCTGACTTGCAGGGCTGACGGCTCGAGCGAGACAAGGAAGAGGCTCTTCCGCCCAGTGCTCTGGTCCCTGCCAGCAAAATGCAGGGAAACATACGGAAAGGAGTAAATCACATTTGTTCACTTAACTACGCTGGTCTTCCCTCCATGTGTGTGTTTCCTGTTGAGAGTGATGCAGGAAGATATAATGGAAAGAGGAAAAAACAGGATTTAGTGTTAGACATGCTGAATCCGTTAATTGATGTATTCATTCTTTCATGCAGCAAACACTTTGCCAGAACCTGCTTTGTTCCCCAAAGCCAAACTATATCCTGGAGATTCAGGGAGAAATAAATGATCTTTTTGCCTCTCCAAGCCTCCGTTTCCTCCTTTGGAAAATGGGAATTAATAATAATACCTGGGAAGAAAAGCCCTGATTAGGAGGAATGGAGTAGGTGCTAAAAGGGTTTCTGTAGATACCTTCTGCTAAGAAAAACACCGTTCCGGCCATCACGCCTTGTCTCCTCTCCTCCTCCTCCCTTCCTCTTCTGTTTATCATCCGGGTCTCCGTCCCAGCCCGTGGCCTTCCAGTCTCCCCTGTCTGCCCAGGTTCCTCTCCGCTTCCTCCCTGAGCATCTTCCTTCCCTCGCTGCCATCCTCGCCCCCTCTTGTCAGCTCTGCCCTTGTCCTGCCAGCACTTCCTCTCGCCGTGCTCTCTGCTGGGACCCTGTGGCCTCTGAGCATCCTCCCGGCCCCCAGGCCAGCCTGCTGGCATGTGACCGGCAGGCCTGTCCATCAGGAGGCAACCAGCTAAGTGGAGGACACGGCGCAGTTCTGCTTTGGAAGCTCCAGGCTCTTGCCTTCGGATGCCGAGGGGAGGGAGGGCTGGCGGCGCCTGCCTCAGAGCCGGCAGTGGTCTGGCGGGCGTCTCAGGGAGAAGACAACCCTGTGGCAGGCAGCCCTGGCACAGCACAAGTCTTAGAAATAGAGTCTTTCTCCTGGAGGGGAACAGAAGGGAAAAGCAAGCAGCAAAAGATGGTTTGGGGGGGTTCACAAGAGGGAAGAAGTAAGGGGGGAGGGAAGCGGAAACAAGCACCCCAAGCCCTGGGCTGCCTGGGAGATGCCAGCGTGTGTGCCAAGAACAAGGCTGTGTTCCTCCCGGCTTGGCAAGGAGGACAGCAGGGGCTGGGAACGGGTGGGCTCTCCCCTGTGCTGCCCTTCCTGAGCAAAGGAAAGGGTGGCTGCAGGTTCTCAGCCGGTTTACAATTCAGGAGAATGACACGGCCCTTCTTAACCTCCTTGAGACTAGGTCAGAGGGCTGGAAGATGAACTTTCAGAGCGTCTTCTTCTCCTGCCCTGTTCTTCAGAAAGTCACAATTAGATCCACTCAGGCAGGTAGGTTTTGAATACCTACTCCCTTCCTTAAAACCCCCCTGGATACTGGGGAGACAGAGCCCTTCCTCACCTCAGCATGTGACATGGGGGTGCTTCCAATGAGTCTTCCTGAGGGGCCATCCAGAGTGTGTTGGAGCATTTAGAGACGACCTGGTGTGGCCAGAAAAGACCACCCAAGTTGAGTTACACCTTGGGGGATGAGTTGGAGTGAGCTAGATGAAGAGTGTAGACCAAAGGAAAAACACTTGTGAGGCCCCTAGGGGAAGAGAGGCCAAGTTGACATGCCCAGAGCTACGAGACCATCAGAGAGAGGAGTGAGAGGAGAGGTGAGAGAGGTGGGTCATGGCAGCTTCTTTGGGCCTCGGGAGGAGCTTGAGTTCTTCCCACAGGCAGTGGGAAGCATTATGTCTTTCTCCCCTGCTCAAAGCCCTACAGCCGCTTCCCACCGCCCCTACTCCTGGCTCCTTAGCCCAGCGTCCTCATTTGCTGCCTGAGTTCCTCTTGACACCTCCACTTCAAACACAACAGCCTTGCTTTTCCCTCCTTAAACAGCATGATCTTATTTCCACTTTTAGACCTTGTCCCAGCTCTTCCCTCCACCTGGAGAACAACTGCTGCACATCTCTTGGCTGCCTCTTTGGACCCTCATATCTCAGCCTAAATGTCATCTCCACTGTAAGGTCTTTTTAACAACCCAAGTTAAAGCAACCTGCCCCTTCAACCATGGCTCCCTGGGATAGCTTTTTATTATTATTATTTTTTAATGTAGAGAAGTTGTAAGTTTACAGAAGGATCATGCAGAAAATAGAGTTCCCATATACCCACCTCCATTTTTAACATTTTACATTAGTGAGATGCTTTTGTTACAATTGATGAGAGAATAGTATGATATTGTACTATTACTTAGAGTCCATGGTTCACATCAGATTTCACTGTTTGTCTTGTCTTGTTGGTTTTTTTTTAAATTTTGTTATAGCAACATGTACTACCTAAAATTTCCCCTTGCATCCATGCTCAGATATAGAAATCAGTGGTGTAATTATATTCAGTGTTGTTACCACTATACATCTTCTTCACGGAATTTTTCTTTCTCTGAAATTATCTTGTGTGTTTGCTTATTGTTCATTGCTCATCTTTTCCCCACTAAAGTTAGCTCCATGGGACCAGAGACTTGGTTTCCTTTTTCACTACTCCATCCCCAGCACCTAGAGCAGGGTCTGACCTATAGTAAGTGCCCAATAAATTATGCTGAAGAAACGAATGGTATCAACACCTACCCTAATTGTTAGCTCCTTATAGAATTGCTCAATCTTCTCAGATCCGTGATCTCCCTAGAGCCTTATAGAGCATCATCATCATCATCATCATCACCGTCATCAGAGCAGGCAGCAGTAGCTCCAGTGTGTAGATGTGAAAACTCAACCCCACTGTGAGAGTCCCCTATCAGGCCTGGAGATGAGTAGGAATGAGATTGCAAGTACCCAACCTTCCGCCAGGACCTGTGTGCATTTCTCCTCCTCCCAGTTGTTGAAAAGAAGTACAGGCAGAAAATCAGCAAGTGGGCCTGTTGCCTCTTATAACAAAATCGAAACCTACTGACCGTTCTCTACACTGCTGTGGCCAGAGCCTGTGTTGCCCACGGGCCGGGAGAGCCTTGGGAACTGTGTCCTCATCAGTGGAATCTTGCTCCTGGTGGCTGCCCAGAAATGCTGGGAGGGCCAGGGAGGGAACGGCCCTCACACTGATTCCATGGTAAGGACACGTCCTCCAGATTAAAATTGTCAGTTATGGGTCCTGTTTCAGATTCTGTTTTCTCTTATCTACCTTCCCAGGCATTGGGGTAGCCGAGAAATGCTCGAGGAAAGTGCCATTTCCAATTGGGAGCTTAGGAAACCAGTCTCTTGAGGTCAGCATTCAGGTGCAATGTCCCTGTTGGCTGTGGCCTGTGGAATTCTTGGAAAGATGTTTTTAAATGCATAAAGTGAAATGCATAGGATTACACAGGAAGCCAGTTATACTGAAATACATTTACCAAAATTCAAAACAAAATCTGAAATAGTAATTTATGTGCATCTTTATTAACACATTAAATAACAAGACCCAGGAGCGGGTGTAATAGCTACTATAATTGCAAAGTCGTGTAGAGCATAAATGTTATTTTCAGATATGTGTTACACTTATAATGTGACATTAAAATAGCTGTGACTTTTATAGGTGACAAAGTCACAGGTTACTAAGACTATTGTAGCTTGCCAATGTTCACAATTGAAGGAAATAGTAAAGTTCAATTACAGAAGGGTTCAACAAACTTTTTGTGTAAATAGCCAGATAGTAAGTATTTTTGGCTTTTCAGGTTCACAAAACCTACAGTCTCTGTTGCAGCCTTTCAGTTTTGCTACTTTAGCACCAAAACAGCCATAGACAAAATTTAAACAAATAGGCATGAGTGTGTTTCAATAAAACTTTATTTCTAAAACCAGTCAGTGGGACTGGATTTCACTCATGGACTGTAGTTGAATAACACTGAATTAAAGATTAGTGAAAATAAATATGTATTTTTCCTTCCAAGTTCATGGGCCAACCCCTCGAATGCTATCTATACCTCCCTAAGTGGAAGAAGATCTGTGGACCCCACTTTAAGAAACTCTAGATATTCATGAAACAAAAGGATTTTATACTAAAATAAGTTTAGGATATGTTGTAGGCAATGTCCATTTACAATATACATGAGAATATTTAAAGATTTAAAGGCTCTGAAAAGTTCTGTATTAAATTTTAATGTTATTTAACCTGGTTTTTTCTTACCTATATGATCACAACTTCAATTTTTATCTGAGAAGCTCCCATGCTCATTCCATGAATCATATTTTGGAAATGCTCATCTAGACTTTTGGGGGATTGAATCAAGTCCCCTACAAAAGACATGTTCAGGTCTTTTGTCCTTGGGTGTGAACCCATTAGTAAACAGGGCCTTTGAAGATGTTATTAGTTAAGATGTGCCCAAACCGAGTGAGGGTGGGCCTCAATTCAGTGTGGCCAAGTCCTTACAAGCAAAGGAATTTGGATATGGAGAAGAGAAGCCTTGAGGACCAGTCAAGCTGTGAGTCAACCGAACCTGCAAGAGAAAGAGACGCCAGCATGTGCATTGCCATGTAATGTAAAAGCCAAGGAACCCCAAAGATTGCTGGCCAGCCAGAAGACATGAACCTGGGAGAAAGCGAGCCCTCTAGCCTCTGAACCTGAGAGCCAATAGATTCCTGTTGCCATGTCAGCCCGTTGTATAGTATTAGTGTCAGCAGCCTGGAAACTTAAACATGGAACAGTCCGTAACAAACACCATTGCCCCCATTTTATAGATGAGAATGCTAAGGCTGGAGAGGGAGAACAACTTCCCTAAGGGCCCACGTCTGCTTCATGTCAGAGGTGTCACTAGAAAGCCACAGTCAACTCTAAGAACATTCTTTCTTGGGATTCAATATTTCACGGAAGTGTTACGTTGTCAGCGTGTGGACAGTGATTCATGAGTTGTTCTTGTCTAACAGGCCTCAGGAACAGTTTGCAGGTCTAATGAGATCCCTGTGGACGTTCCGGAAACTTGTTGTAGCGGAAAGCAGACCTGGCTGACAGTTGGGGCGAGCTGCCTGCCCCCTAAGCGTGTCACCGCCAGCCCTGCTCATGTGTCTAGAATTACAGCCTTGCTGGTCAATTCCTATGGGCTTTGGCTGTTACAGAGATTCAGCAAGGAGCACGCTAGCTGAATGAATTAGGTGAATGTTAGAGCCTAACGTGAGTGCGTTAATATGTTTTTAAGGACTAGTGCATAACCTTAGCAAATCACCTACTATGTGCAGGTGCTGTGTTTGAAGTTTCAATCAGTGATCCTCAACCTTGGCTGCAAATAGAGCCATGTGTGGAGCTTTAAAAACGCTCTAAGATTTGGTTTCTGTGCCTGGAGAGTCTCGTGTAGTTGGTGTGGGATAAGAACTGGCCATCAGCTTATGTGGAAAACCACTCAGGCAGGGTCAGGAGCCTCTGCTGTGCACAGGTCGTCTGCTTTAACAAACTAATTCTGAAAGCTAACAGTTGAAAAGCCCATTTTATAGATAAAGGGAACATGGCTCAGAATGGCCAGGTGCCTTGCCCAAGGTCACAGGCCAAGTCAACTCAGATCTGACTCTAAACCCAACCTCACCACCACCATGGTGCCTGCTGACTTCGCAGCATGAGATAGTGAGTGGGACTGATGCTCTGGCCCAGTGGGTCGCCATTTGGGCTGTACAATAGAATCACCTGGAGAGATTTTTTAAATCCTGTTGCCTAGGCCACACTTCCAGGTGAAACAGATCAGTATATGTGGATTCTGATCTATTCTTCTAAAGTCTCCGAAGTGATGCCAACATGCGGCCAAGGTCGAGGACCAGGGGTCAAGCTCTTGCGGAGGGCCCAGGAATCTGTATTTTTAATGAGCACCGGGTCTTTAAGGGTGGGGTAATTGGGAGCCAACTCTCTAGAGCAGTATTTCTTAAACTGTAATGTGTTTATGCATCTTTCATTGACCTCATCAGCGTTTCTGATTCCTAGGTTTGGGGGCCTGAGCGTCTTGCGTTTCTAACAATGTTCCCAGCGGTGCTGATGCTGCTGGTCCGTGGACCACACTTTGAGTAGCAAAGAGGTTGACCTTATCACTGACTTAGGCTTAGAGTACCCAAGAGTCTTGTGCTTGGGCCACATTACGTCAGCTCCACCCAGCTGCATTCAGTAAGCTTGGCTCGGATGTGCCATTCCGCGGACATCCTAAGAAGCTGATGCAGGGAGGGTTGAGAGTGGGTCTCTCTGTTCCCTGACTCACTAGTCCCTTGGGAAACTGACACAAGTACCTGCAAATTCTTACTGGTGAAATTCTTACGCATGGTCGCTGCTGGTTGTGCAGATCATCTTGTTTCTCTTTTTGCTTTTGCCACAGGAAGCACAGAACCAAATTGCAGCCCAAATTAGGAATATACTGGGATTTATGTTTCTGCTTTTGCATATTAATTTTACCTTTGCTCTTACCATCCTATTTGAAAGCAATTTTTATGGCATTCATGGGTCTTAATTTTCCAAAGGACAAAATGGAGAGTCTGTATTTTCCTAGAAGCAGTGGGGGACTGTGCTAAACCCAGGGTCTTGGAAGACAGATGAATTTGGGGTATAATTATTTCCTCCTGACTCAATTGAGTCGCAGCTCTGTGGCCTCAAATAAGTGCCTACCTGTCAAATAGGGGTGGTATCACCTAAAGGTGAGGTGCTCGTGGAACAGCAAGAGGAAAAGGGAGAAAAGCATAGAAGAGAGGTAAGAGCTGAAAGCAGAGTAGGGATGTCGCTGTAAGACACAAAAGACCTTCCCCAGCCCTGGTTTCCAAGAGCGTGACTCCGTCCAAGGCCAGAAGTCTGAAGCCTCCCGGGAAGGTATTTAAAGCCACTCAGCTCAAGGGAGGGCCGCTGCGGGGGTGGGGTTTCTGGGCCTGTCCTTTGGAGATTGTCATCAGGGACTTTTCCAGCTCCACCGTCTGTGAGTCTGAGAACTCACCCATCTGCTCATTTGGGCTGCATCTCAGCAGGGTGTTCTTGCATGTGTTGACAAAAAATATTTTTGACATGTAGAAGGTTAGTAATTTTTAGATTTTGTGAAAAGACGCTCAAAAACCTGTCTCTGCAGCCGGTCTTCCCCTCCCCTCCTTCTCCACTGAGTCCTCCTTCAGACTGATTTGGCAGCCTTGCAGCAACTTTTCCAAGCTGTTTCAGGGTTTACTTTGCAAGCTTGGGTGCTGTGCTCCCCATGGATCTGCAGTTCTCAGCGTGGCCGGCATGGATTCCAGGGCTGCACAGACACTGATCATGACCTTGCCTGGCCACATGTTGCAGTGTAAAGAGGACTGGATGGGCCGTCCAGAGTCCTGAACTTGAATCTCCTGCTTAAAAACTGCATGACCTCGGGCAAGTTGCTCAACATCTCTGAGCATGTTTTCTTCATCCATGAAGTGAGAATAATGGCACCTTCCTTTTAGGTTGTAAAAGTAGCATAGAAAACTCAAAAGTACTGAGCATACAGGCCAGCACATAATAAGGTCCAATAAAGTTTCATATTTTCTTTTCTTTCTAAGAACTAATATAGTTTCTCTCTATTCTTTGCCATTTTAAAGCCAGTTCTGTTACATTTTTCTTCAATCATTATTTATGTGTCTCATTGATGTGGCAAGCTCAGATGTTTATTGTTCTGTGCTAAGGTGGGAAAGTTGAAGGATCATTTATCAAGTCCCTACTCTGCATTCTTGACCTGACAGTGTTGCTTTGCAAAGGGCATTAGTGTTGGCGTATTATCCCCATTATACAGAGGGCACAGGCTAAGATTGTTTCCAGTACTCACCCAGTTCTGAATGGCGGGGTGGGCATGAGGAGCCCAGTTCTGTCTGATTCTCTCTGGACACGTCCTGCGGCCTAGGTCTCGAGTTTGATGATGCTGTCCCTGGAGAGTTGTTTTGATGTTTAAAAATAATGAAGGCACGGCCCCAGCACAGAGCAGGAGAAAAATGCACAGTAGCAATTGGAGGAGACCCATTTCTAATCCACATAAGGAAATAGTTTTAAAAGTCTATTGCTGGAAGCGGACGTAGCTCAGTGGTTGAGGGTGTACTTCCCATATATGAGGTCCTGGGTTCAATTCCTGGTACCTCCTAAAAAGAAAAAAAAATCTATTGCTGCCTAGAACCAGAATGAACTGCCTTGTTGGAGGTAGTGAGCTCCCCACCCTGGAAAGTGCTAAGCAGGCAGCCTCCGTCTGGGCCTGGGCTGGCCAGAGGAAGCCAGGTGACAGCCTCGCTCCCTGGTAAGGGAGAGCCTGCCAGGAGACGCGTCTGAGCTGCTGCCTATGGCTCAGCCACACTTTTTTGTGTACCCTTTGCCGAGTTGCTGACACCTCAGTACCTCTGTTTTCTCTTGGTGGCTTAAAACAACAGAATTTTTTGTCTCACAGTTCTGTAGTTGAGAAGACCAAAATCATGATGCCTGCAGGGCCATGCTCTCTCCAAAGCCCATGGGGGAGAATTCAGGAGTTTGCCAGCACCCCTCGGTCTGCAGAGGCATCACTCTGGTCTCGGCCTCTGTCTCTATCTGCCTCTGTATCCAGAGGATGGCGCAGGTTTTACCTTCTATTGCCCACACCTGCCAGAGCAGCCTCAGACCAGCATGGCTGGAGAACACCAAGATTTGACCATTTCCGCAGTGAAATGCCTGCTACCAGGACTCCCTGAATATGGAGCTTCTCTTTCAAGTGGTTGGAAACTGGAAAATTCTTGACTTGATATTTTTAGAAAAACGGCCTTTTCGCAACTACCAGTGTTCAATCTGGCAGTGCCAACACTCATTGCCAGAGTTTTAATTGAAACATCAAGTTAAAGTTTTCTCCGATTACTTTAGTGAAGCTGAATAATTAAATCTTAGAAAATTTTTTTTGGAAAAAAATCATAAAGCTTGGAAATCCTAGACAAATTGCAAGTGTTCAATAAGAAGGCAGAAAGGTTAGAGAAAGTGGCCGCCATAAACACTGGGCTGCTTGCAACTGCCTTGACAAAATTAACCACTTTAGAGATGGTGATCGCATTATGAATTCCCTGTGGACTGGGCAAGGGACTGTGCCCCTTTGCCTGGCCTATCCCCAGCCAACTTTGTTGACTGCATGACGAGAGAGATTTTACTTCAGCAAGGGCTTATTGAGCCCTGCTCTGCATCAGGCCTTGTGCTGGGTTCTGGCTGTGATGGAGAGAAGGCAGGAGCCAGGAGGAGGGGGAGAGAAATATGCAAGGGCTACCTCTTCAGGGGGCCTGCTGTCTAGTGGGGAAGACGAGACCTAAAGCAACGCTAGCTGCTGTGCCAGGGGCCTTAGCCCAAGACTTGATTTCTCTCTGATAGAAAGTCTAGTTGGCGACAGGACGTGGATGGTTGGTTGTTTCAATTCTCATATGTTAGAGTGTAAAAGCAGTGATTCAAGTGTGGCCCTAGGACCATCTGCATCAGAATCACTCATAGAGCTGGTTAAAATGCAGATTCCTGGGCTCCACCACCAGCTACTTTTGTTTAGGAGGCGGGAGCCTGGGAATCAGCCTTTCAGCAGTCTTCCCAGGAGTTCTGATGTACACTAACATTTGGGAATCACTGGTGTGGGCTGTAATAAGAGTTTTGATGAGGAGGTATGTAGGAGGTTTCAGAGAGAATTTAAGGTCCTGCTGAGGTGTTTAGGCTCTGCTCTCTAGGCCAGAAGGAGGGTTTGATGGTTTTGATCAGGGGAGTGACATGTTCAAAGCATTGCTTTGAAAAGATTAATCTGGCAGCTGTTGGTTAGAAAGCCGCTGCACACATCCAGGAAATGCCTGCTAGGATTAATGTGATGATACACGCAAAGAGCGAAAACCGTGCCCGGCACTCGGGAAGTGGGTGATACATTTCAGTCGTGGTGTTTGCTTCTCAGCTGGGGTAGTGGCGGCTGGAAGCAAGAAGGGGTGGTGGCTGAATCCCAGTAACGGTGATTCAGCATCCTCAGGGACCCTGTTGAGCCTGGCAGTTTTTCTGTCTGCTTCTTTCCCTGACAGCGGCTTGCAGCCATTTCCTTATCCTCAGTGGGATTTGGAGGCGGCTGTTGGTGTCATGGTTGCATCCTCCTTTACCATGGATATCGCTTAGGAAGTTACTAAGGGGTCAGATGTGCTGAGGTCTGCCTATGAGACCCAGGGCCTCCCACTCCCGTTCAGTAGCTTTTGTTTTTCATAAGCCACCCCTTTCACAGGACGTAAGCTTTCATTTCTAACGTCCTGCTAGCAGCTGTAGTAAAGAGGACCCCCAAACTCTGACACTTAACGCAGTGGGAGGCTTGTCTCCGTACGGTGATTCGGGGACCCGGGCATCTTCCACCCCATGGCCCTGCCCTCCTCTAGAAGAGAGGTTCTCCCAGGTGGTCCGGGACCCACAGCCCCAGCACCACCTGCGAGCTTGTTGGAAAGGCAGAGGCTCCGGAGTCCTGGCAGACTCTCGGGTGGGACCCCGCAGCCTAGGCCCTAGCACGCCCTCTGGGAATTCGGACGCAGCCCAGGCTTGAGGACCACTGCTCCAGGGCTTCCGGGCGCTCAGCTTCCTGTGTGTGGCAGGTTTTGATGGGTCAGGTCAGAGGGGCCAGAGGTCATTTCCCCTCCCATTTCCGTTGGCGGCTCCTGCCGCAGGGGAAGCTGGGATTTGCACTCTGTTTGTGTCCTAAAAAATGAAAATGAGGTGGTGGTGAAGAGCTTGCAGCATAGCCCACTCATTCCTTTCTCTTTTTCTTTTTTTAAATTAACAGTTTATTGGGATGAAACAAACATACCATACGATTCATCCATTCAAAGTGTATGATTCAGTGGTTTTCTGTATTTTCACAGTTATATGCAACCACCACTAAACTCAATTTGAAAATATTTTCATCTTTCCAAAAAGAAACCCTATACCCTTTAGCTATCACCCTCCTATTCCCCCATTGTCCCTCCCAGTCTAAACAACTGCTAATCTTTTTCTCTCTATAGATCTCCCTATTCTGGACTTTTGTTATGAATGGAGTCATATATTGCGGTCTTTTGTGACTGGCTTCTTACACTTAGCAACATGTTTTCAAGACCTATCCACATTGTAGCCTGTATCAGAACTTCATTTTGTTTATCCATTCATCAGGTGATAGACATTTGGGTTGTTTGCACTTTTGGGCTATTATGAATGATGCAGCTATTAACATTTGTGTACAAGCTTTCGCATGGGTGTATTTTCACTTCTCTTGGGTCTATACCTAGGAATGGAGTTGCTAGGTCTTATGGTAACTCTCTGGTTAATTGTTTGATGAATTGTCAGACTCTTTTCCAAAGCAGCTGCACCATTTTACATGCCCACCAGCAGTGAATGAGGGTTCCGGTTTGTCTACATCCTTGCCAACACTTATTGTTATCTGACTTTTTGATTCTAGGCATCCTAGAAGATGTGAAGGAACCCCAATTTTTTCATCTGTAAAACAGGGACAATACTAACTCATTCATGTAGTGACTGTAAAGATTATTTGATAAAATGTAGTCTTGGCTCTTGGCTCAGAATAGATGCTCAGGAAATTTTAGTTCGCTGCCTGTGCCACCCTCAATTTGCCAAGACGGGCAGGAAGATGAGTGGTCCTTCCAGCACATTATGCTGCTTGGGACCTTTTATTCTCTGCCTCTGCAAAAAACACATCCTGAGAGATCTGTCCCCCATCAACTTAATCAACAGGTCTTTGACCTCTAGGAAATGATTTGAAACTGGCACTGCATAATCCTTTTGGATCTGAAAGGTACTTTCTATAAATGCTATCAGTCATTCCTGACTTCCCTAGTGAGATACTACATTGACCTCCCTTTTTGCCACCGAGAAGCCCAGAGTCCACAGAGATAAAGGGCCTGTCAAAGACCCCCCAGCCAGTGAGTCACAGCGCAGGCAGCTTAGCGCTTTCTGCTCTATCTGGCTTACCACGGCAGGGCCGTTGGAGAGTCGGGGAAATAAAAGGCAAATTCCCAAAGCTCAAGGAGCTCACAGTCTAGATGAGGCCAGAAGATAGAGAAAGGAGACGATTTCAGGCCAACTGCCTGGCACAGCTCCCATCACAGAGCCGGATGAGCTAAGCCCCCAGTGGGTGGTCGACATGGCGACCGTGTATGCGATGATATCTGCTCGAGCATTCGGCGTGGGTCACTGCTAAAGCCTCTGCACCACAGACCGATGCAAGCTGTGCATCTCGCCAGCCTCTTTGAACAGGAGCTTGCTGCTGCCTCGGGGAGAAACTCCTCGCCAGGGTTATGGATTGTGCATCCCAGACATTGTCGGGGACTTAGGAAAGCTGGGGAGAGACACTGGGACCAGCAAACCCCGTCCGAGCAGTGGGTCCTGTGAGGAAGGCAGCTCTCCCTTGTCTTTCCTTTGCAATTGAGACTCCTGGGGGAGCCTGGAGGGATGGACGGGCTCCTTGCATGGGAGCTAACGTAGAGCCCTGAGTGGTCAGCATACTGCTGATACTGGGCACTTTGTTGTGACAAGTGAAAATGAATTTCCTGTTTGGAAATGCAGGGAACCGATTTCATCCAGGGAAAGAGGAACACTCACTCACATCCTAAAATCACCAGTTCCAGGTGAAGTGAGCTAAGCTCTCCTATTCTAGGAGACCTTAACAACAAGGCCTGTGATTTGTTGAGCATCTACTATGTGCAAAGCACCATGTGGGATCCTGTGTCTTTAATACTACCAGCCTTTTCAACGACCCTACAAGGTAGATATTCCCATTTTACAAATGGGACATTCGTGGCTCAGAGAGGTTAAGTGTGCCCAAGGTAACACAGCTCATAGATCTGTCAAAGCCCAAGACTGTTCTTTCTACTATGCCAGCTTTGTCCTATTGCCATCATTCTCAACTCTAATCTAGGGAATTTTTTTCCCTTTGTAAGAGAAGTTGTGAGTTTACAGAGCAATCATGCATAAAATACAGGGTTCCCATATACCACCTGTATTAGTCAGCCAAAGGGGTGCTAATGTAAAATACCAAAAATGCGTTGGTCTTTACAAAGGGTATTTATTTGGGGTAGAAGTCCACAGATACCAGGCCATAAAGTGTTATGTTTCTTCTCTCACCACAGTCCATTGCCACGTGTTAGAGCAAGACAGCTGCCGGCATTTGCCAGGGTTCAGGCTTTCTGGGGTTCCTCTCTTCC
>JAQZBX010055562.1:0-18388 GCA_029593785.1 Cabassous unicinctus | reverse complement strand
ACCATGTGCCTTGCCATGTGAGAGAGATGTCCAGAATCGCCAGCAGCCAATCTTTTGGGAGAAAAGCATTCTCTGATGAAGCCTTCATTTGAACACTTTCTCTGCCTCAGAACTTAAGCATATAAGTTTAATAGATCCCCATGTAAAAGCTAACCTATTTCTGGTATATTGCCTTGACAGCCTTTAGCAAACACAAACAGATATTAATTATTTAATTATATCATGAAATAAAGAATTAGTGATTTAGAAAAACATTGACATATTTACTAAGAGACCAACAAATATATTTGGAAAGCTGAAAAATACGTAAAAGAACAAATAAGCAAACATGAAAAAACAAAGAGAAATCTACAGTCTGCTTTCGTCCGGAGGTCATTTGGTGAATCTTGTTGAAAATAATTTTTCACAAACACTCACACTGTGCTGGAGATAGGATAAAAAGATTAGTAATTTATTGAGCATATTAAGAAGAGATTATATTTGAATGTGGACACCAAAAGAAAATTTGCCTATCTTGATCTTTCCCATTACATATTTAGCAATGTCGGCGCAGGGGTGTACTTATAATTAATAGCCACAGGTTCACAGGCTGGAATTTCATTCTGTATCACATGGGGGAAGGAAAATTTAAAAATACTGAATGATTATTTTAAAATGTACTCTTATATGTAGATATCCATGCACCTAGTAGAAAAATATCTCCTGAGAATGAACTTACATTAAACCCAGGCCTCAAATCCCAAAGATACAATTACAAAGAAACATAAGCTCACAGGAAAAAATAAAAATCATCAAAAGTAAACTACAAAATAAAGCACTACAAAATAGAGCTGTAGGAACAAAAGAAAGCTCAATCAGATTTATAAGAACTTGGTATGCTAAAATAACCTGCATTGAATCTGTTTGAAACCTGTCAAGTTTTTAATTCCAATGATTATAGTTAAATTTTGAGTTTTCATATTTGGCTCTTGTCCTTTCACTCTTCCAGGTCTTCTAATTAAAAAAATATATATATTAACCTTACTTTTTCATAGATTATGTTGTTTATTATTTTTATGTAACATTTTTGGATATCATTTAATTGAGGAAAGATTAAATTGAGGAGAATAGAATTTACTTTTGCAGGTATCAGAAGAAAGGAATTTATAAGCAGGGCTGGAGAAATATGTTCCAAATGAAATTCTAAGAAAGACTTACAAAGTCATTCTGCAGAACGAGCTACCAAATCTTCATGTCTCCCTGTCACCATCAGGAATTCATTACTGCTAAAATACCAACATATACTAAAGTTAGAAAGCTTCTATACTGTTGCTATTTTCAAGTCCACCAGCAAAATAGGTGCTTTGAATACTGCGTCTCTTCCTACTTAGCCAATACAAAATTCATTTCTTGTGTGAATGAATCTAAGCTGGATACCTTAATCACATTCTGTATTCTCATTGCAAGAACACTTGGGAAATGCAGGTTTTTTGGGGAATTTTTTTGTTGTTGTTTGTTTGTTTGTTCTTAATCTTTGCAGCCTCTGTAATGTAGGAAGATAAAAAGAATGCTGGAATATAAGGTGACTGAGAGACCCCACAATATTTACTCCACATCCACATATTAATTTACACACATATCAATTGATATTTTAAAACTTTCAAAAACTAATGGTTGTGATAAATATGCTTCCACAAAAATGAAACTACCAGCACTGCAAGCAAAATACATTTACTCTTTTCTAAGAAGGAGAAAGCCAATGTCTCATCAATTTCTGCCTTCATCTTTGAGTGATACTGACCCCTTTCTGCTATTAAAAATTAATATAATATAATATAATATAATATAATATAATATAATATATACTATTCCTAGTATCCTTTAAACTTCGGAATAAAGTAATGAATTTGTCTAATAAAAGTATCCTCAATTATATATTAATAAAATGGGAGGACAGGGCACAACTGGAAAATGATGTATGTATATACACCCACAGACACACAATATATATACACATACATATATACATATATATTCAATTATTTACACATATACATTTTATTAAAATTACATATCATCTGAATGAAGTATATATAATCTTAATTTAAATCTTAAATATGATTTAGTTTGCCAAAGGACTGCCAATGCAAAGTATCAGAAATGTGTTGGCTTTTATAAATGGTGTTTATTTGAGGTAAAAGCTTACATTTACAAAACCATGAAAGTCCAGCTCGAAGCACCATAAGAGGTGCTTTCTCACTAAAGTCAGCTGCTACAAGGTGAAGCAAGATGAGGCCATCTCTGTCTTGTCTCTGCTTTCCCCTCCAGGCTTTCTCTCTCAGGCTCAGCTGCTCCACTTTCTTCCTGATTTCAGCTGCAAGCTGGCATAAGGATGGTCTCTTTCTTGGCCTCCTATATTAATCTTGGCTGTTTTGTGCTCTTCCCAAGCTCAGCTATAAGCTTTCAGGCAGATAGGAGGGCTGGGCTTCTCTTGAGCTACTCCATGGGTCCAGCCTTCTGGGGCTTTCATGCTTAAGCAATCCTTTCTCTCACGTTGCAGAATAAAAATATGTTAGCTCCTTTTTTATCCTCTGTCTGTCTGCGCATGTGACTCTGCTTATATCAGACCCAGCAAGGAGGCAGGGACTTCATCTAAGTCAAGCCTCATAGACATAGTCTAATCAAAGGCCCTAAAGTGATCTTATCAAGTAATCTAATCAAAGGTCCCTCAACTGAGTTTAATGCAATCAAAGGGTATCATACCCAGAGGAATAGATTAGTTTACAAACATAATATTTCTCTTTTTGGGATTCATAAAAGGATCTCAAACTGCCGCAATATATAAGAGGATAATCTTAATAGATTTGACCTAAAAGTCTAAGGCTTCATGTTTCTTCCAATCATTAATTCTGTTACTGTTATAAGGTACTAGTTTATATTTATAGATTCCTTTTTTTAAGCTACCCATTACACACATGTACATATACACAAATACATATATATGTATATACATATAAATGTATATTTATTTTTACTAAGCCAGCATCTTATTTGGCTAGTGGTATGGTGACCTACTCTTCATTCCAATGGTATCAGATGTTCTTGTCTACATATATACTTGTGGTATCAACTAATATCATTTCCTCCTACATATGATGGTATTAGAAATATCCCTGGGTATTCTAGGAATCTAGATATTTCCTACCACCCCACTGTTGAACCAGTAATCATATTTCTCATGAATAGTCAGGATAATCATCACAATCCCTATCATGTTTGTTACTTCTGGATAATGTAGTATATAGTAAGCCAAATCAGTAAGGATATAATGCCCTTCATTCTTTTACTGTAAAATGAGCTCCTTTTTCAAATTCAATTTAATGGAGCTCTTTGTAGTAGTGGTTAAAGTAAATAGCAACACACAAATTATGTTGCTGACAGAAACATTGTGGGAAGAAAAGGAAATGCATATTTAGTATATATATATATATATATATATATATGCTATATTGAGTACAAATAGATGCCCCCACCACAAAGAATGGTATGTAAGAATTAGCAATTTGATGTTAGGTAGTTGGTTGCTCTCTCTAGTTCATTTTTCTCCTTTATTGTCAGGTTTAATAATGAAGGTCTCTAGTAACCAGATAACCCTTAGAAAACTCATACTTAAAGTTCATCTTTGCCAACATAGTCACATTATTTATAAACCTATCAATCAAATGTTGAAGGAAATCATTGATGAAAACTGCATGGCTTTCACAGAATGTATCACTTTATCAACTTGATTATTATAAATCTCCTGTCCATAAGAGTACTTTGTTGAAAATTCATGAAGGACACAAATATCTAAAAATTTTGGTTCCATTGCAAATAGTTCATTCATGTATATCACTTGAGTTTCTGGCACAGAAAATATATCTTCCTCATTTTGGTGAGGACCATTCCTGAGTGAGATATAATATTCTATAGTTTACTTATAGCTAATTATATTATAAAATGAAAAATATCTATAAATAAGGCTTATTTTTTCTTCTTCTGTAACTGATCATTGCAAAGTGACCATGATATTTATACTATGTATGTAGTGAAATTTTAAAGTCTTTCTTAAATGGACTCTTCCCTTTTCGTAGAAGATGTTTAAGATGTTTTTGTTCTGTAAACTGATTCATAACTGTGTTGGGAGAGTCCATGGTGTTCCTGATAATCCAAGACAGGCAACTAATCACAAAACTTAAATTTATCATGATTATTATTATTATACAATAAAATTATCTAAGTGTGTTGCCCATTTATTTCCATCTTAGGAATTTCATGATTACTTTATTCTTTGTGGATGGCCATTTTTATTACCAATCTTGTTTTCTGGAAGCTTTGCTACCACTTGACATCATCATTCCAACATTTAAGGACACCATTTCAATAGCAGTATCTCCCAGTTTCATCACCAATCTTCTTCAGTTTAAAAAAAAAGAAAAACACTACACTGCATTCCCAAAATATCTGTGTTATTTCAGCTATGAACTCTTTTGTATTAGTCAGTCAAAGGGGTGTTGATGCAAAATACTAGAAATCGATTGGCTTTTATAAAGGGTGTTCATTTGGTGTAAAAGCTTACAGTTACAGGGCCCTAAAGAGTCCAACTCATGGTTGGTTTCTCACCCAAAGTCATTTGACACATTGAAGCAAGATATCTGTGAGAATTCAGCCATCCTCTATTCCTCTTAAGACTTTGTGGGCCCTGTTCCTTTGTATCTCAGCTGTAGGCTAGAGGGCACATTTCTTTCCAGGCCTTCTCAGCTTCTCAGGGCTCTGGCCTCTTCAGCTTCAAACTATCAGGCGAATGGCTTCCGGGGCTGCAGGATCAAAGTTCTCTCCTCCTCCGTGTCTATGAAGCTCTCTCTTTCTTCCATGTGTCTTCTGTGTATTCTCTTGAGTGAGTGTCTGTTTATATAACCCACCAAGGGGGCAAGGACTCAACCTTGACCATGCCCTAATGACATGGCTGAATCAAAGCTCTAATCTTTTTTAAATTAAATAAATGTAAAACCTTTGAATTTAATACAATTAAAGGGTATCATTCCCAGAGTATCAGACCAGTTTGCAAATATAATCAATATCTCTTTTTTGGAATTCATAAATAATATCAAACTTCAACACCTTTCATGGGACATAGTCAAGAGGCAGATGAATAGTTCAAACATGATAAATGCATTCCAATGTACCTATCTCACTTGTCTCTTGATTCAACCCTCTATATTAAGGAATATTTGGTATTTCAAATTTTATTGTCATAGACTACCCTTGAATCATATGTTTATTAACCACCTGATAAATCCGGCAGAAATTATTCCATAGTGAATCCAGAATTTCTGATAAATGCCCTCATATCAATACATCCAGCTCAATGTAAAGTCATGTTTCTTATCAGGACTTGTATCAAAATCCATGTTAACACAATTTAGCATATTTCTGTTAAATTAGCAAAATCTTCTAACATTTTTCACATGTGAGATTTTTCCTTCTAAGGGAGATTTTTTTATGCTTTCTATGTTCCAAAAATTAAAGGTTCTGATTTGGAGAAAATCTAGGAGTGGCAAATTTGTGGATAAGAAAGCAACTCCTTCAAGTGAGGAATTTACAGGATTTCTAAAAATTGCATGGCTTCCACATGAGAAACTGAGATGTTTCAGTTGGCAATGGAGGCTGGGTGTTCCTTTTAGGTGCAGGTACTTGGAGTCATCTAAAGCTACATTGATGTCTTCATACTAATTCTCAGATCCTCACTCTATCCCAACACCTGAATGTTCACATAAAATGTGTGAAGAGGTTATGATTTCAATTAATGTTAAAGTTCTGAAGCCTGTGGCATCAATTGCTATGACTGGATATTGGGTACATCATCCCTTGAGTTATGAGTCAATAGAGATGTTTATAGAGCCATAGATTTTGTTTTTTCTTTGTTTTGATTTGTTTGGGGGATTTTCTGTCCACTCTTTTCAGGGGACATTTGAAACACTAATGCTGCATTTTTTGTTGTTGTTTAAACTCTCTAATACATTTGGAAACAGCCAGCCCTCCATTATTCAAGTTTACTCAACCTTGCTTGCATTAGCAATTTAATTCTAGGTGAGCTCTAACTTGCTAATATGTAATGTGGATAACCAGTGTTTCATTGTCTAATGAAGTCCATGCTGACTTCAGACAAAACTAGGTTAATTAATTTTTACCAGATTCTTATTAATTTGAGAGGCTGTTACCTGGATATACTTTTTATATTAATTGAAGTTGTGAAGAACAGACTACACTTCTAGCTAGTTAACAGAAAGTCACTTAACATAGAGTAGTGAATTAAAGAATTATCAAGATAATTGAAGGTATATTTTAGGAAGAGCTTCCTAGAATGATTCTCAAAACCATACCACAAAATTGAATCTCTATGGGAGAAGCTTCTCAGGAAGACAGTAGGATTTCTAAACATTTTAGCGTCATCTGTCTCTACTATTATACACCATCAGAAAAGATGCTTCGTGTCTTCTTCTTTCCCCACTCAACCAAGTTTAGAGTTCACATTTTTTATTAATATGTCTGGTTGGCAGAACCAAAATTCCATTGAAAATCTTAGCTTCAGGGGCAACTGAAAATATTACCTGCAAGTCTGAGTATATACATAGGCACACTTGAAGGAATTTGGAAGATGATAAATGAGTAAATAAATATAAAATATCAAAAAATGTTTCCATAGTAGCAATATCCAAAAGAGAAAGCTAAGCTTTTTACAGTAATAAATTGATTTAAATTTTTATAATCCCCAATTTATGGATGAGGAAATTGAGAGGCTTTAGTTGTGATAAGAGGATATCACATAAAAAAACATACAAAACAGTTGTCCTATTGACACTAATGTGTTAAGTAAGGCGAATTATTTTTATCTGAGTAAAGTAAGGGTTTTTAGTTTGTCAGCAGGCTGTTGACGAAAGTACCAGAAATGGGTTGACTTTTATAAAGGGGATTTATTTGGGGTAAAAGCTTACAATTCCAAGCTGGAATTGATTTGGAAATATCCAAATCAAGGTACCATCAGACATGCATTCTCACCACAGTCAGCTGCTGTTGATCCTCTTGTCTGGCCACATGGTGAAGCAAGATGGCTGCAGATCTTGCTGAGGTCTCTGCCTTTCCATTCTGGCTCACTGTCTCTCAGAGCCCAGCTCCCGGAACTCAGCCTGAGCAACCAGGCATAGGACTTGTCTCTTTCCAGGCCTCCCCTATCAGTCTTGAGTACTCTGCTTTCTTCCAAAGTTCAGCTGCAAGCTATCAGGCATATGGCTCATCTCTTCCTGGACCTCAGCTCTTTGAGACACTTGGGTGCTTCTCTCCTTGAAGCTCAACTGTGGGCAAAACTGTAGTCCTCTCTCTCATATTGCAGGATCAAATATGGTGGCTCCCTTTTCCTGTGTCTGTGTCCATCTCTCTCTGTGTCTCCATTTTTATCAGACCCAGCAAGAGGGCAGAGACTCAGCTTGAGTCATACCTCACTGACATAGTCCAGTTAAAAGGACCTCACACTAATAGGAATGGATTAATTTATTTTTGGGATTCATAAAAGAATTTCAAACTATCACAGTTAGTATAAGGATGGTTGTATATTATTAAATTATAGCAGGCATTCACTTAAGATAATAATATTTACAATTTATTAAGTACTTGAAAGGTTACAAGCATGTTTGTAACCACTTTTAAAGCCTTGTCTTAATAAGTACTCACTACTTACCTCTTAAGTAATTACTATTACTCTTCTGAGTTTTCAAATGAGGAAAGTGACCTCTTGAAAGTTTAACTAATTGGCCCAAGGTCACTCAGAAGGGCTATACTTCTCAAGATTATTCAGAATGGCTGAGAGAGTAAATGTAATGCTATCAGATTTGAAGAAACCTACCTCATACAAGCCACTGATATCTGAGGAGTGAGGCCAGGAGAACTTAAGTTAATATTACTTGCTGGGTATCATTGTGATGTTTCATTATTGTCTAGATAAAAATACCTCAAGCTAAGAAAATGTTGAGCTTTTAATAACATGGGAGTCTGATTACTGGGGTCCATCTGGTTTCTGAATAAGGAAAGGCTAGGATTTTGTACTACATATGTCCACATTGGAAATCCTGAGAGGTAGACCTGTAAAGAAAAAAGAGGTTTGGCTGCTTAAATAAGGAGTTTAAGAAGTGTCTAGTATTGTTGAAGAGTTAAAGGATATATATCCATTGTTCACAAAAACAAATATAGAAAACCTAGATATAGAAACATTTTCAAACAAGATGAACAAAGCAATGATAATTTCAAGGCAAGGGATATTAATAATTTTGAAAGAACATAGGTGTTTTGAAACTTCCATACCTTTGTTAATTAATTTAACAAATATTTCAATGAAAGACTATGCTAAAATAAGCCTGTTGGTAGGAAACACTCAATAAAATGTTCTCTTTGCTCAAAAAATGGTTTTAGTACATTAAGAAAGGTGATCAAGAAAAATGAAGTTTCAGTACATTGTAAAAATTGCTACCATATTGATAAGCATACAAATGTCATTCCAAGATGGTTATGTGATGCATTATCAAAGGAAATGTATCAACAAATATCCATTTATATAGATGAACTGAAAATAAATGGGCCTTGGGCTTGAGAACTTTGGCATAGGAGACTTAAAATTAGAAAGAGATGTAGGCCACGATGATTATTTCAGAATACAAAGATTCACTGTGACAAAAATCAGACTAATGAAGAATGACTAAGTAATATATGTGAGTGAGGTAACCAATTACCAACCACATATTTTATAAATATGGATGAGTTCCATGGAGTGGATAATGCAGAGTTCAATCCAAAGATTATAGAGTCTTGTCCATAAGAGCTTCATAAAAATAAAAGTCACAGAAAGTATACCACATGCAGGTATATATTATACCTGAGACTGGCAATATAAGAGTTGAGAGATTTTAAGTTTCTTTGGCTAATTCAGTTTTTTTTGGTCCAAGAGACTTAAGATTAATTGTAATGAGTATATGTATGCTAAATTTTTTCTGAGATATGTTATTACAGAGAGAAATCCCTATAAGCCAGCATTTTAGATATGCTCATCAGTACTTTTGTGATAGGAACAAAGCTAAACAGTACTTATTTCGGAATTTATTTTCAAGGTCCCACCCAGGGAGGTGGTACAATGGCTTATTTGCTGGGACATAGCCCTGATTTGAATCACTGTTGCTATATTTATTGACCATAGATAAGTACTTTATTTACTATGTATATCTGTGCCTCATTTTTTAAAAGTAGGTGAAAAATGTACACTTAAAGGGCTATTAAAGTCTCAGGGATAGGTCAAACATTTAACACAGTTTATAACACATAGAAAGTATGAATTTGTTTTATAGGATTATTTTGTTTGTATAATAAGTTAAATCAATACAATCAGCTCTTCTGTGTAAAACATAAAATGAAGTAATAGTTATTTGATGCTTTCTATATATTTACTCACAATTCACCATATACTTCAATCCCTCATTTTTACAATTCTTTGTGATCTTGATTCTCTTTCTCCAGAAAGCTCATTTAATTGTATTATTTTTTCCATCAGGAATCCCATTACCTGAAATGTTGCATACAACCCCATAGTTTATGCAGATATAATACTTGAAATTTCTTTTATATAAAAATAATTCTATATATATGTGTCTACCTTTTTATCTGTTTCCTGAAATCCCAAAGGGTGGAAGTGGTGTATTCTATTATCCCAAATGGCCAGCATATACCTGCTTCCTTGCTGATATTCTAAAAACATATTTAAAATAAATCAATGAATTTTCATGATCAGGTGAAAATTAGGAAGAATTTATATCTGGAAAATTCTTATTCTGCTTATAGGAAGCTTCTATTATCCATATAGAATATTGAATTAAGAAAAAATATTCTATGTATAATCATTTAGTTTATTATTTATAAGATGATAACTCCCAGTATTCAATATGTACTAATTGTTACAATTTTTTTCTGTTTGTTTAACGCATGGATTTATTTTGTGAAATATACCCCAGTGTTCCCTGGATTGATATAATCTGGCATCTCCTAGAAATCTAGAGTGTGGTCTTAATATAACTTCTTCCAAATAAAATTGAGAGAATAATGG
Source organism: Cabassous unicinctus (assembly GCA_029593785.1). NCBI lineage: Eukaryota > Metazoa > Chordata > Mammalia > Cingulata > Chlamyphoridae > Cabassous > Cabassous unicinctus. The sequence continues at coordinate 8,229 of JAQZBX010055562.1, read as the reverse complement.
ATATGGGGTCATACACAGGTTAAACTGAGTAAAGATAAATTCGTAGGGTGTGACCAAAAGACAGCCCTACTGGAGAGATTTGTCTGCTTGGAGTCCACCATAAATCTGTTGCCAGTTACCCTTTTTACTCAAGAAATACTGTGGTTCTCAATAACACATAAGATAATAAGCAAAAGCAATAAAAATGAAAACTACTCTAAGAGCCAAAGCAGACAAAATTTATCACATATTTATGAATTTAGGGTTAAAATGAATGCACATTTAGCAATTATTGTGAACTTGACTATAATCTTTCTAAGAGAAAAGGCATGGAATGATATTCTATTTTGGTCAAAAATAGAAATACCTGTCCTGTGGGCTCTTCAAATCCAAATTGGCGCATTTATCAAAATAAATTTTTACTATGTGTTTTTTTTCTCTTCTCACCATAATTTAAGATAATTTGGGGAAAATTGTCTTCTTATCAGTCATGGTATCCCCAACACCAGTCATAAGATAATTAAATATAGCCTGAATGAATTAACCATGCATTAAAAAGCCCTTAAGCAATTCTAATATTAACCTGAACTTCTATTCATAAATTAACTAATCTAACTAGAGGAATATAAGTAAGCATATTCTAATTCTTTGTGTCTGAAGTTTTAGATCACAAATAAATTTAAATCTCAGTTCTGGAAACTACCATCTCTATGACTTTGAAAAACTCCCAAGTTTTATTTCACTCTGTTTCTTCAGCTATAAATTAGGAATGATAATATTTACTTTTTAAAGGGTATTGTAAGAATATCACATATGAGTTACCTAATTCAAAGCAAATCATGTAGAATATTATTAGCAGATGTTATTTTGCTTCCTTACCTCTATAAACCCCAGTCATTTCTAGACCCCCAGATTAAAACTTAATTATCCAGAAAATTGAACTCTCACCACGTTATGAAAATTTCATGCATTTTCCTTTTTTTTTTTACATACTCTGTTCTCAATCTTCTTTAAATTTTTGGAAAATTTTAATCAGCTTACTGAAAAACATCACTGACTGACCAAAGAGACTAATAATTTTAGGCACCTCGGAAGGTTGTTGGAAGGGTTAAATGCTCAATACAAAGAAAACAGCTAGTACTTGTTTGGAACACAGATATTGCTGGGAAAAAAAGGTTGCTTCATCTCTTCCTCTTCCTTTTCTTCCTCTTTCTCATTATTATCATGATTATTATAAATACTTTTTAAAAATCTTAATATATATGGCTTTCTAATCTTTTAAAACATTTATGTCGATATTTATATTTTATTTCACCCCCTTATTATTATGATTATTTGATTCCCCTTGTTATTATGATTATTTGATTTCACAAAAATGCCAAGTTGAATGAAAATGTCCTAATAACGTTCACTCTATTACCTGGTAATGAAGAAAAATTCAGAAGTCCATATGTTCCTTGATACTCATTGAAATTAACAACCCTATGTCTCTTACAAAGCAAACCACTTCTATTCAAGCCTATAATCATTAACCCAGATTTGTTGACTTCATTCAAATGCATTTGAATAAAATATTTGAATCTGCATATAATTCAGAAGCAAAATACAGCTTTATCAAATTTATTGAGTGGAATATGGGGGAAATCTTAATAAGGAAATTGAAAATGGAAGAAAAAAACTAGTGTAGTGAAGCAAACAGTATTTTGAGAAGATATGCATAACAGAAGACTTTAACAAGAACTTTATTCATTTGCTGCTGCTAATACTTTCATTTATCAGAATAAAGCATAAGCTTTTGGATTGTGTCCTTAAAGGCTTGCTTCACTTGCTGGTTTCTCAGAGTGTATATAACTGGATTCATCATAGTAGCAACAGAAGTATTGAGAATAGCTACTCCTTTGGTCAAAAATGCCTTTTCTTTGGCTGAAGGGTTGGCATACATGAATATGCAGCTTCCATAAGAGATGGAGATGACAATCATGTGAGAGGAACAAGTGGAAAATGCTTTTTTCCTCTAACTGGCAGAAGGTAATTTCAGGACTGTCCTAATGATGAACATGTAGGAGACAATTATTAATGACAAAGTGAAAAGTAGAATCACTATTGCAGAGTAAAACCCAATCACTTCTAGGAGCCACATGCCTGAGCAGGATAATTGCAAAAGGGGGAAATAGTCACAAGCAAAGTGGTCAATGACATTGGAGCCACATTAATCTAACTGGAGCAATAGAATAACTGGTGGGAAGATATTTAGAAATCCTGCCAGCCAAGCACAAAGTACAAGCAGCACACAGACTCTCTTGCTCATGATATTTGTATAATGCAGGGGTTTACAGATGGCTACATAGCGGTCATAGGATATGGCAGTGAGATGGTAAAATTCAGTTATGCCCATGAAGATGAAGAAAAACAACTGAGCTGCACATTTGTTATATGAAATAGTTTTGTCTCTGGTGATAATTGTGCTGAGGAATTTAGGGATACAGACAGTTGTAAATGATATTTCTAATACAGAGAAGTTCCTAAGAAAGAAATACATAGGTACTTGTAGATGGGAGTCCACCAAAGTGAGAGTGAGAGTTAAATTTCCAGTGATACTTAATATATATGTGATCATTAAAAAGAAAAATCACAACCTGAAGCTTGGGGTCATCTGATAGCCTTAGAAGAATGAATTCCCTGGGCTCTGTGTGGTTTTTCACTGGTGACAGATAAGTGATTTTTCTTTAGACCTATTGAACATAAATGTGTTAAAACAGAATCATGAAATTGTTTAAATATCCATGATGATGAATAATTTTAAATAAAACAACATATGTTCTTTTAGCAATCCACTCTAATTTTCCCTTTACCTGTCATTAAAATAACAACAATTTTATGAAAATAAATATTGACATCTATATTTTGATTATATCTTATCACAGGCCATGGATAAAAAATTCTGTTGCTAACATTTAAACAAAAGCTATTTCTTCTGATACTTACTTAAAATTAAGCATCTAATTATTCTTAAAATATTTAGTTCTTTTTACATAACATATGAAAATATGATGATTGAGATTTTTTTTTCCTTTCCTCAATATTATAAAACAGAGTCTGGATTCTAGCATAATCTAAATATAAAGTTTGAAAGGCCTAGAGATATTACGTAGTCCTAACTACACATTTTATATTGGGGAAACTTAGACCAGATAATTTAGGAAACTTGCACAAGGTTAAACAAGTAGTCACCACATAGTAAATCTCACTTTAGAACACACGAGCTTATCTGCGAGAATGTGGCTTTGGCATTTTCTCCTAAATCAACTGGTTGATACCACCTCACACACACACACACACATACACACACACACACACACACACACACACAAACACACATATAGGCGGCATCTTCTCTCCTTTTCTGGTAAAAGACAAAAAGGACAAGAAAGGGAAACTTCTGATACTAAAATCATTGTCTAGAAAATGTTTAATTCAGAAAATGGACCAGTAGGTTTTTAAAAATATTGTTATAATAAATGAATAAGTAGATGGCCAAAATTGCATTTATTGTGACCTCACTGATATGAATAAATTAGAATAAGCAAACTCACAGAGTCAGAATCTAGAATATAGGATGGGGTAGGCAAAAAGAGGTTAATGCTTAATTTGTACAGAGTTTCTATTTGGGTTGATCGCAATGTTTTGGTAATGAATAGTGGTGATGGTAGCACAACACTGTGAGTGTAATTAACAACACTGAATTATTTATGTGAATGTGACTAAAGGGGGGAATTTTAGGTTGTATATATGTTACTAGAATAAACATTCTTAGAAACCATAGGGCTAATAATGAACCCTATTGTAAATGATGGACTACAGTTAATACTAAAATTATAAAAATGTCCCTTCACGGGAAGCGGGTGTGGCTCAATGGATAGAGCTCCCGTTTACCATATGAGAGGCCCCGGGTTCGCTTCCCGGGGCCTCCTTGTGAGGGCAGACCGGCGCGCGCGCAGTGGGCTGATGCCGCAGGACCTCACAGCAGGGCGGAGATAAGCAGACACAGAGAAGACACGCAGCGAATGGACACAGCAAACACAAGCAGCAAAGGGGGGGATAAATAAATAAATAAATAAATCTTAAAAAAAAAAATGTTCCTTCATGAACTGTAACAAATGTACAACACTAATGCAAGGTGTTAATAACAGAGTTGTAAATGGGAACTCTGTATTTTATGCATGATTTTTCTGTAATCCTACAATTTCTTTAATAAAGAAAAATAACATTTCCTGTGAAACAAATACTCTTTCACATAGGGATCGCCTTTTAAATAATCCTATTGCCATCACAGCATACCATTTAAATTTATGAAAATATAAATGCACAATTTAAGACTTATTTCTGTGCTCTAGTTTTAGGACTCCTTAATAGAGATCTGGGCAACAGACAATTATTTAGTTATCAATAAGCAAAGAACTGTAAGTCTACAACATATGTCCAAACAGTATTTTATGATGTTTAAATAAAATGGAATAGCATAAGCATATTGAAGCATAACACAGTTACTTACTTCTTCTTGATGATTTTGTGTGAAATTCTACTCTCTGTTTACCTAAATATTCATATAATTCCAAAGCTGATAAGATGAGTTAGTCATTGATTTTGTTCCAAAAGTAATTTCAAAAAAGTGTGGTGACTTAACTTTGTATTAGCTCTCAGAGATTAGAGTTTGTCTTGCTTCTGGACAAGTCATATTTGACCCATGATTCTGCATTCCTGATATTATAAAATTGTTGTAATAGTTTCTTATGATATAGCTCATTCCTGCTTTTCCTCTCTCACCTAAGTTCAAGGTACTAACACAATACCTGGACTGGCTTGTAAGGCCTTTTTCATATAATACCCAACATTTCATTAAAGCATTTTCTTCGCATTCATTCAAGCATTTTAACTGAATAATGTAATCCTATGATTTTACATGTCTGAAATAAAAGTAATAATTTTTTTATGCTTCAGGAGTCTACAAATGTTACTTTGAAAAATATAAAATAAGGATTGATCCTTTCTGTTTATCTAATACAAATGGTACTGAACTTATTTTATCTGTATGTCTCTTTTTGGCTCAGGGAAATTCATTAAGTAAATAAAGAATGCCAAAAAGAGATGTCATTAAAAGATACAGATGAATCATTGACATTGATCTTTTCTGTAAGTATTGTTAAGAAAGTATATGAAAAGTACGGTTATTGAGGTAAATGAGACAAATGTATAAATCATTTGACACTGGGTGTGTGATAGTACGATGTAACATTTGATTATTCAATGACTATATAAGGAGTCCACAATTATTTTTTTAGAAATTCTGCACCTGTCCTTCAGGGAGTTGTTGTGCTTATATTCCTTTAATATTTGCATCACTAGAGTTGAGATCTTCTCTACCGTACCACAATGAGACTATAGAGAATACTTCTTTAGATTTCTAGTATAAATTGCCCTCTGAAGTGGACAACATATTAAGGGGCTTTATGGAGTTTTACTCATTTTGGTATACTACGTAGTTTGTATAATTGAGGCTTTGTATATACCAGTTATTTTTTGTGTGTATATCTCACAACACCTTGTTCTTTACTTTTATTATTATGGATCAATATTTCAGATTACACATACACAACCATCACTATCCACCAGAGTAATCTTTAAAAATTGTCAGAACTTAAAATATCTGTGTTTCAATCCTCCAATGACTTCCCATTTTGTGGTCTAAAATAGAAAATTATTTTAAAGATGCACAAGAATATGGGTTCCATGACTCACATTAGCTCTTAGATATCAGCCTCACTCTTTCCTCATTCATTTGTCTCCTACCAGACAGGTCCCCTTACTATTCCTGGAGTATATGAAGTGTATTCCTGACTCAGGATTTTTACCTGATTTTAGTTCTAAATTAACTCTCTTTCTCCAGATAACTGCATGCATCACTTCCTTTCTTCCCATTATCCTACTCTTTTCCCCTCTAAATTTCACTTATCCTCTGAGTATCATCTCTCCCTTCCACAATATAAATCAGGCTGAATGTCTATATTTTCCTGCTTTATCCTAGTCACCTAGGAGAATGAGGTGACACAGGAGACACACAATAATTATTTGATGAATGAAAATCATTTATGTTTATAGTACGTATCATTCCTAATAAGCTGTAGAGTTATGAGATATAATAAAAGTTTATCTAAAACTAATTTTAATTATAATAAAAGGCAATAAATATTTGTTTAATGTTTTGTGATTTAGAAAATTATGTCAACTGTAATTTTTATCATGTAATCACAAAATTTAATACTTTTAATGGTTAAATCAATCATTATCTCCTTCTCCAGCATATTTTTTCATAGATTTCTAAAGGCCCTTTCCCAATACACCCACCCACATGATCCACCAAAGTGATGCCTCAAGTGGCCTTGTTTTGTTAAATGATTCTATTCTCTGATCATGGTTGACTGAATAGTAAGTGGACATTGTTTTCAAACTGTTTAATTTGTATTATGAGCTTCAAAAGTGTAAGCAAATTTGGGGAAGGTGGCCAATAAATCAAGAACTCTTAAAAGAAAACCCATCTCCAGAGATGAAATATAATGAAGCAGACATAGAAAGAAAAATATAGTGAAGAAAATGTTGGGAGATGATTTTATATTCCCTAAGGAGTGGTTGTAGTTCCTAGAATTCATTTCCATGTTATCTTCTTGTATCAACCCTTTTTTGTTTGTTTGTTTGTGTAATTTTAAAAGAAGCTTTAGATTACATAAATGGTACATCAAAAATGTAGGGAATTCCCATATACCTTACCCCATCCCCCCTCCCACACTTTCCTCTATTAACATCCTCATTAGTATGGTACATCTGTTACAATTGATGAACACATATTGAAGCATTGCCACTAACCATGGACTATAGTTTACATTATAATTTATACTCTACACCACACAATTTTATAGGCATGTATCAACCTTTTCATATTTAGGGAAAATTCTATGGCTTACAGACTCTGAGTCCATGATTAATGTCATAGTAATGTTTACTGCATGTTGCAAGTATTATGTTTTGGCTCCTTCCCTTCACTGTAGTATTTACTTTCACTGAATCCCTCAGTTTAAAGTTGCATAAATGATATCCCCTCAATGTGAAAAAAATATACGAACCAAAAAGTAAATATTTGAAAATCTGGCATGTGGCTGTTTTAAATTTCTTAATATTCTTTTTTTTGTATTGAGATTTGCAAATTTTATAACTATAAAAATATATTTGTATAATACACATATAAATTTTACATTTTATAATTTTCCTTATTTTATTTATAGTTATAAATTCAGGCCTATATTATTTGTACATTTGATGCTGGAGTGTGGATTATTGATAGGATTGAAAGATGAGAGCTTTCAAAAGTGGGGCAGAGGAAACAAAATGGGAAAAAATGAGCAAACCTCTGAGTTAATCCATAGAAGCATAAAGAGACATTGGAGTGCAATGAGTTTATAACTACGATAACATTAAAATGTACATTGAAAATATTTACTCAACATATTTTAATAGTGGTAGTGAAACTGATTTTCTGCATATGAAAATTATATTCCTTCATTTTAGTACTCTAATTAGTCATTGTTTGCATATTTTCTTGCTTTACCTGTTAAACAATAATACATATAGCAATATTTTTGAGATTTTGCTGCTTACCACATATTTACTAAACTCAAATAATGTTACCTCATTTGTGACAAAGAAACAAATAAACCAAGTGTGAGTTAAGTATTCTATACAGGTAAGAAGATTGAGGCAGAAAGAAGTTAAAATACCTTGTCTCCATCATATATGTATTTGTAAGTAATGCATTCTTACCAAATTTTTTCTAAGAGGCAAGAACAGTGATTTTATATCATACAAAGGTGGGGAGGGTAGGTAAGAACAGGGAGATGGCCCCCAGGTGTGACTATTCAAAACTCAAAAAGCAAGCTTTATTAATAAGAGTTATTATTGATATTATTGGCTTTATTAAAACTATACACACCAAATAAAAATAGTGATGAAATAGCCTAATGTAAGAAAAAAAGGGGAAAAAAAGAATAAAAAAAAATAAGGAATATATATATTCTTCTGATAAAATTCAATAACCATTAATGATTTTAAAAACAACAACAACATTCTTAGCAAAATAAGAAGATAACAGGACAGTGTTAACCTGATAAAGGTTATCTACCTAATCAGTAGCATAAATGATAG
>JAQZBX010055561.1:0-18393 GCA_029593785.1 Cabassous unicinctus | reverse complement strand
CTATTTATTTAAACCTTCATTCCATTGTGGTATGAGAAATTACTTTGTATAATTTCAATCTTTCTGAATTCAATGAGACTTGTTCTGAGAATTAGCATGTGGTCTATCTTAGAGAATGATCCATGTGTACTTGAGAAAAACGCATATATTACTGTATTTGGGTGTAATGCACTGTATATGTCTTTTAGTTCTAGATCCTCTAATGTATTTTTCAAGGTTTCTGTTTCTTTATTGACCTTTTGTTGAGAGATGTTGTTTAATGGTGATAATGATTTGTTAAATGGTGTACCATAATTGTAGAGTCATCTATTTCTCCACTTAGTTTTTCCAATATTTGTCTCATGAATTTTGGAGCACCCTGGTTATGTGCATAAATGATGATTGTTTTTTCTTATTGACAGAGTACCACCTTTATTAATATATAATGTCCTTTTTTATTTCTTACAATAGTTTAGCATTTAAAGTCTATTTTTTCCAATATTAGTATAGCTACTCCCATCTTTTTTGTTTAAAATTGTATATAAAATCATTTATCAACTATTCACTTGCAACCTCCTTGTTTCCCTGAGTTTAAAGTGAGTTTCTTGTAGACAGCATATAGATGGGTCACATTCCCTTATTCATTCTGCCAATCTGTGTCTTTAAATTGGAGAGTTTAATCCAGTAACCTTCAATATTATTACTTTCAAGGTTTACTTAAACTAGTCAATTTTTCTTTATGTTTATATATGTCATATTTTGTTTTTATTTCTCTTTTTAAGGTTTTTTAAATTTTTATTGAAGTATATCATTCATACATGAACATACACAACAATAATTGTATAATAAATGTTGTGAACTTAACAAATTAAACATGCATAACATCATACAGGGGTCCCATACATCACCCCACCATCAACACCTTGCATTGCTTTGAAACATTTGTTACAAATTATGAAAGAATATCATGAAAATCTTAATACTAACTATAGTCCAAATCTTATTTTTGGTGTAATTTCCCCCAACTTCTTCTCATTAAAAATCCTCCTTTCTACACTCTTCTCCAATCCCCTCTCCCTGTTTTTTTTTCTTTTCCTTTCAACCTGCAGAACTCCTTTTAGTATGTCTTGAAGGGAAGGATTCTTGCTGAAAAACTCTCTTAATCTCTGTTTATATATGAATATTTGAATTCTCCTACCTTTTTGAATGCAAGCTTTGTTGGATACAGAATTTTTAGCTGGCAGTTTGTTTTCTTTTATCACCTTAACTATATCATACCACTGCCCTCTAGCATCCATATTTTCACATGAGAAATCATCTCTTAATGATAACTCACTTCCCTTTTATGTGATGGATCTCTATTCTCTTTCTGTTTTCAGTGCTCTATCTTTGTCTTCAGTGTTCGAAAATTTGGTAAGTTTTTGTCTCAGCATAAGCCTATGTGGCAGTTTCAGATTATTTATGAACCCCATAAGAGATAAGGATTATATTTTTAAACAGGTTTCTTCCTCTGCACATATAATTTGATTGCATTAGATTCAGTGGAGATGTCTTTGCTTAAATTATGTTAAGATTAAGACTTTAAATTGGGCACAGTCAGTAAGGTGTGATTCATGGTTTTGTCTCCACCCCTTTAGTGGGCTGATATAAATGAGCACTCACTCAAGAAGACACAGAAGGAGATATAGAAGAGTAACAATTTGCAGCAGAGCAGCTGAGAAAGCCTGGAAGGAAGTGAGCCCAATGCCAGACTGATATTGAAAGTCCTGAGAGACAAGCCATATGCCAGCCTACAGCTGAGACTGGAAGAACCTGGGTCGACGGAGACTTAATGGAAGAAAGAAGGAAAGACAAGGCAGAGATCACCACCATCTTGCTTTAAGATATGGTAAATGAATTTGCTGAGAAAGCAACCTTGAGGCACACGCTTTAGGGCATTGCAATTGGAAGATTTTACCCCAAATAAATACCCTTTATAAAAGCCAAAAGATTTCTGGTACTCTGCATCAACACTCCCTTGGCTGACTAATAAAGCCTGTTAGAATTTATACTGTTTGTAGTGTGCTGCATTTCCTGGACATGTACACATATATCCTTCAAAAGAGTTGAGAAATTTTCAAATATTATTTCTGCCAACAATCCTTCTATCCCTTATGCCTTTTCTCTCTGTGGAATGCCTATAATGGATGTGTTTGTGTGTTTCATATTGTCATTCAATTCTGAATCTCTGTTGATTTTTTTATATCAATTTTCTATCTGTTCTAACTGTGTGATTTCACATTTATGATTTATTCTCTTTATTACACCATTGTCTTCTTTTTTATTATTTTAATAATTTTTCTTTATTGTTTAAAAGATACTTAGATTACATAAATGTTACACAAAAATTGTAGTGATTCCCATGTGGCCCAACTCCCAATCCTCCTACAACATCCCACATAAACATCCTTCATTAGAGTGGCACATCACCTGCAATAGATATACATATCTTGGAGCTTTTCCACTAATAATAGACCATAGTTCACATTGTAGACCACACTCTGTCCCACACAGTTTTGCATTTTATATGATGGTATAAAATGGCTTATATCTGTCATAGAAATGTCACTCAGGATAATTCCCAAGTCCTGAAAAATCCCCTGTACTACAACTGCATTTCCCTCTCCCTGCCCCCAAAGGGTCTGGGGGCCGGTGAATCCATATTAATGTTTTAATTTCTTCCATTGCTTGAATCACAATATGTCTATAACAGAATACCAGTAAGACCACTGTAGTCCATAGCTCTTCCCCCAATCCTAAGGAGTCTGGGATGGTGATGTCCACTCCACCTCCAAGTGAGAGCAGGCTTATATCCCATGGATAAGATGGATGGGATTATCCTGCCTGCAGCTGCAGACTCTCTCCATTAACTGGGATTGCCATTGTCCATGATCATCTCCACACCAGGTGTCCAGGGTGAGTCCATTGAGCTGTAAAGTAGGAGTTGCAGCTCCAATGAGATTCTGGGCCCAGCTGGCACATGGACAGCACAAAGACTCCGGTCTCTGGAAATACACCTACAAACTCCAGCACCACATATAGGTTTGAATAGAAGGACAGATGGACCATGTTCAGGGAAGATATATTTGGGTCCAATACTGTCACTCTTAGGGACAAAGATTCCAAAGTATGGCCCAATAATAAGGCACAAAACTCTGTGGTTATCTGCCCTGATATAAGGCTTAGGTGTCTCCAGAGCCTTCAGGAACCCCTCTGTTTGGGGTGATATCCACATTGGAAGTCTATGTGGTCCTATTGAGATGTGCATAAGCATTTCCTCTGAGATGACCTCCTGACTCTCTTTGAAGTCTCTTAGCCATATGAACTCATTTGTCTTCATATTTCCCCCCTTTTATTTGAGGTCTTTTTCCAGTCATATTCCCTGTTGGCACTTGTTAGTAATCCCTCATTACCAGGGAGGCTCAACCCCAGGAGTCATGTCCCACTCTGGGGGGAAAGTAATGCATTCATATGCTGAGTTTGGCTTAGAGAGAGGCCACATTTGAGCAATCAGGAGGCTCCTGTTAGGCATCCCATAACAATAGGCTATATTTCAATTTTAAGAGCAAAGAATCATAAGGGCTATTCATCAATAACAAGAGGCCAACACTGGATCATTCTCCTTTGCCACACTGTCCCTGAACTTGGGGGACTGTTGCTACTCCCTTGGAGAATATGGCAGAGCTGTCAAAGATGGGAATTCAGTATTCTCTCATTTATTGAGTGGTTCTCCAACCACTGTGACCATGCCCCATGAGCATTTGAACAATTTTGTATACCTTTTATGTATGTTCAGGTGAAGTTCCTCCCATGTAACCCCCATCCCTGACACATCCCACCAATTATCATCACCTGCTCCATTTGTAACCCTTCTATGATCCAAAGCATCTTTAAAGATGAAGCCAATAAAATAGCCAAATACAATTAATAGGAAAATGAAGTAATAATGATGGTTAAATGTAAGAGATAAATTACATGAAAACTTAAAAAAAAACTAAGCTAAACTAAAATTAAAGGATTCGGTTATTCAAAAAATGAGAAGAAATTTTTTAAAAATTCAAAAAAAAAATTTTTTTTGACATTTTGCCTTGTATCACTGCAATATCTGGTGTACAGTCTATACCGTGGCACCTTCCCTCTCTCACTCCACAGGGTCTCACTATTTTTCACTTAATTTTCAAAGAAGTTTTAAGTCACAGCAAAGTCACACACAGAATAAAAGATACTCTCATATATGCAACCTCCTCCCCTTTCCTCACCCCATATTAAAACCTTTTTGTATATGGATGGTAGCATTGTTATAACTGAAATACAGATAGTGAAACATAGATACTAAACATTGTCAATGGTTTACAGTGTGGTTTACATTTTAGATCATACATTTTTATAAATATTGATGATATTTACCATGTCCTGTGTCCATCACTGAAAGGAAATGAAAAACATTTCCTCTGGCCACTAATTACCCCCTCTTTGATCTGTTCTGTTCCTCCCTCCCCAGACCCCTCCGGGGCCCATGATGACCCCCTGGCTTTACTCATTGGATGACAGGATTCATAGTTACATGCAACAAGAGGTAATGACACACTGGTTTGTCCTCCATTATTAGGAAAAACCCTTGCTCTTAAGAGACACCCACTGTCTATTTCTGAGCAAATTAGTCCTCCCACAGATGGGAGTCCAACTCCTTCCCTCTCAATGTATGGGTTTCCACCTATTGATACAGCACATTATGACAGGATGAACACTCACGCACTCCCTAAAAGTCTGCTCCAGATGTTCCTGTCCCAAATTTCCCCTCAACTAACACCTGAAAAGAGTCACACTTCCTTGTCATATTACCATAAGAGCATTCCCACCTCTATACTTTCAATCTCATACCCACAAATTCCAAGTATTCACCTGGTCCCTCTCAATTCTCTCCCCTCAGTATCCTGGGTATTCTAACCCACCCCTCCCAAACTACCCACCTGTCAACCCCGCACCAACCAACCCAATATATCAGTACCCTCCTGTCCTATCCCTTCAGTACACAACTATACTCTATCACTTTACCATAGGTTACATCCATATGGGTGATGGCACACAAATTTTCTTCTCTTTCTCTATCTTGTTAACCTATCTTTCAGACAATAGTTTTCAGAGACTGCTCAATTTCCTTAATTCATATCAGCGATGTCATGTACTGTTCATCTTTCAATGCCTGGCTTGCTTCACTCAACATAAGGTCTTCCAGATACATCCATGTTATCCCATGTGTTAGCACTTTATTCCTTCTTACAGCTGAGTAATATTCCATTGTATGTATGTACCACATTTTGTTTATCCATTCATCTGTTGATGGGCACCTGGGTTGATTTCAACTTTTGGCAATAGTGAACAATGCTCCTATGAACACTGGTGTGCACATAACTGTTTGTGTCTTTGCATTCAATTCTTCTGGATATATACACAGCAGTGGGATCACTGGATCATATGGAAGATTAATATTTAGTTTTTTGTGGAACGGCCAAACTGTCCTCCACAGTGGCTGGACCATTCCACAATCCCACCAGCAGTGAATGAGGGTTACCATTCCTCCACATCCTCTCCAACACTTACAGTCTGCTGTTTTGTTTTTTTTAATAGCCATCATTCTAATGGGTATAAGATGATATCTCAATGTAGTTTTGAGTTGCATTTCTCTAATAGTTAGAGGTGTCAAGCATTTTTTCATGTGCTTTTTAGCCATTTGTATTTCTTTCTTGGAGAAGTGTCTTTTCAGGTCACTTACCCATTTTTTAAATGCGTTGCTAGTCTTTTTATTTTCGAGTTGTAGGATTTCTGTATATATGCAGGATATTAGTCTCCTATCAGATATATCATTCCAAATATTTTCTTCCATTGGGTAGGCTGCTTTTTATTTTCTTGATAATGTCTTTTGAATTGCAAAATTTTTTAATTTTGAGGAGATCCCATTTATCTATTTTTGCTTTTGCTGCTCATGTTTTGGGAATGAAGTTCATGAAACCATTTCCTATTACAAGGTCCTGCAAATGCTTCCCTACATTATCTTCCAAGGTCTTTATGTTCTTGGATCTTATATTTAGATCTTTGATCCATCTTGAGTTGATTTTCATATGAGGTATGAGATGGTGTTCCTCTCTTATTCTTTTGGATATTGATATCCAGTTCTCCAAGCACCTCTTGTTGAAAAGGCCATTCTCTCCCAACTGAAAGGGCTTGTTGGCCTTGTTGAATATCAGTTGACTGTATATGTGAGGATTTATATCAGGACTCTCAATTAGGTTCCATTGGTCAATGTGTCTATCCTTGTGCCAATACCATGTTGTTTTCAACACTGTAGCTTTGTAGTATTTTTAAAGTCAGATATTGTGATACCTCCAACTTCATTTTTGTTTTTCAATATATCTTTTGTGATTTGGGGCCTCTTACTCTTCCAAATAAATTTTGTAGTTAGTTTTTCCAATTCCTTAAAAAATACAGTGTTGATTATATTGGGATTGCATTAAATCTGTAGATTGTTTGGGTAGGATAGACATCTTGATGATGTTTAGTCTTCCTGTCCATGAACAGGGAATATTCTTCCACTTATTTAAGTCTTCTTTGATTTCCTTTAACAGTGTTGTGTAGTTTTCTGTATATAAATTTTTTACATCTTTAGTTAAATTTATTCCTAGGTATTTGATTCTTTTAGTTACTATTGTAAATGGTATTTTTTTCTTGATTTCTCCCTCAGATTGCTCGTTAAATGTGTATAGAAATACTACTGATTTTGAGAATTGATCTTATACCCTGCAACATTACTGAACTCCTTTATAAGTTCTAGAAACTGTTGTATGTTTCTCAGGGCTTTCTACGTATAGGATCATGTTGTCTACAAATAATGAAATTCTTACTTCTTCTTTTCAAATTTGGATGCATTTTATATCTTTTTCTTGCCTCAGTGATGGAGCAAGTACTTCGAAGATAAAGTTAAATAGGAGTGATGATAATGGGCATCCTCATCTTGTAACCGATCTCAGATGGAAGGCTTTTAGGATTTCACCATTGAAGATAATGTTAGCTTTGGGTTTTTCATATATACCCTTTATCATGTTCAGAAAGTTTCCTTCTATTCCCATCTTTTGTAGTGTTTTTATCAGGAAAGTGTGCTGTATTTTGTCGAATGCTTTTTCTGCATCTGTAGAGATGAGCATGTGATTTTTTTCTTTCAATCTGTTTATGTGGTGTATTACATTTATTGATTTTCTTATGTTGAGCTATCCTTGCATACCTGGGATGAAACCCACTTAGTCATGGTGTATACTTCTTTTGATATGTTGTGGAATGCAATTAGCAAGTATTTTGTTGAAGATTTTAGCTTCTAGGTTCATTAGAGATATCGGCCTATAATTTTCCTTTCTTGTCATATCTTTGTGTGGCTTTGGTATTAGGGTAATGTTGGCACCATAGAATGAGTTAGGTAGTGTTCTTTCTCCTTCTATTTTTTGGAAGAACTTAAGCAGGATTGGTGGTACCTTTTTCTGGAATGTTTAGTAGAATTCACCTATAATACCATCTGGTCCTGGGCTCTTCTTGGTTGGGAGGCTTTTCATGAGTGAGTATATCTCTTTTCCTGTATTTGGACTGTTGATTTCATCAATATCTTCTTTCATCAATGTAGGCTGCTTCTGAGTTTCTAGGAATTTGTCCCTCTCCTCTAAATTATCATTCTTGTTTGCATATAATTTTTCAAAGTATCCTCTTATGATACTCTATTTCAGTGGGGTCAATAGTGATATCCCCTTCTTCATTCCTAATTTTGTGTATTTACATCTGCTCTCTCTTTTTTTGTTGTTGTTGCTAGTCTGGCTAAGGGTTTGTCAATTTTATTGATCTTCTTGAAGAACCAGCTTTTGGTTTTGTTTATTTCTTCTAGTGCTTTCTTATTTTCTATTTCATTTAGTTCTGCTTAAATCTTTGTTATTTCTTTTTTTCTACTTCCTTTGCGGTTAGTTTGTTGTTGTTTTTCCAATTACTCCAAGTGTGTAGTTAGCTCTTCAATTTTAGGTCTTTCTTCTTTTTTAAAATATGCATTTATGGTTATGAATTTCTCTCTCAGTACAGCTTTGGCTGCATCCCATATGTTTTGATATGTTGTGTTGTCATTTTCATTTGACTCGAGGTCGTTACTGATTTCTTTTGAGATTTTCTCATTGACCCACTGTTTGTCTAAGAGTGTGTTGTTTAACTTCCATATCTTTGTGCCTAATCTGGTTCTCATGCCCTTAGTGATTTCCAATTTCATTCCGTTGTGTTAAGAGAAATTACTTTGTATAATCTCAATCTTTCTGAATTCATTGAGAGTTGTTCTGTGGCCTAGCATGTGGTCTATCTTGGAGTATGATCCATGTACACTCAAGAAGGATGTATATCCCACTGTATTTGCATGTAGCGTTCTGTTTATGTCTATTCAGCCCATGTCCTTTAATGTATTATTCAGAGTCTTTGTTTCTTTATTGATTCTCTCTCTAGATGTTCTGTCTAATGGTAATAATGGTCTATTAAAGTTCCCTGCTATAAGTGTAGGGGCATTTATATCTCCACTTAGTTTTCCAGTGTTTGCCTTATGTATTTTGAGGCACCCTGATTAGGTGTATAAATATTTATGATTGTTCTCTCTTCTTCAAAGATTGCCCCTTTTACAAATATATAGTGTCCATCTTGGTCTCTTACAACAGTTTTGCATTTAAAGTCTATTTTGTCGAATATTAGGATGGGTACTTCCGCCCTTTTTTGCTTATTGTTTGCTTGTAAAATTGTTTTCCAGCCATTCACTTTCAGTTTCCTTGAAACTCTGGGTCTAAGGTGGGTTTCCTCTAGACAACCTATAGATGGGTCATATTTCCTTATCCATTCTGCCAATCTGTATCTCTTGACTGGTGAGTTTAATCCACTACCATTCAGTGTTATTACTCTCAAAGAATTTCTTACATCAGTCATATTTCCTTTGGGTTTATGTGTGTCATGTGCTGTTTTCATTTCTCTTTTTGTCTTTTCAATTGTTCTTACACTCTCCTCCAACTCTCTCTCACAACAGTAAGCAGAAGGTAGAAAGTTGAAGGAAAAAAAGAGATAGTATTGATAGAGAAAATCACTATACACAAAGAAAGGAAAATCAATGAAGAAGAAGCACAGCAAAGAAGAAACAAGGTAGCAGCACCTATTTTAAAAAAGGGTGTGGAGGAAAGAAGAAAGAAAAGCAAGAAACAAACAAACAAAGAAAAACCAAACAAACATGCAAGCATGCCATCAAACAAAGCTAAGGAAGAACAACTTTCCTTCTTGGGCCCTTGTGGAGCCTCTCAGCCTTCATTCATCAATCAATTACCGTGCAGCTTTCTCTCTGCAAGTTTTGAGGCAGATTTTCGCTATTAAATTAAGTTGAAAAAAAATTTTTTGAAGAAATAAGAGACACAAAACAAGGCCTCTTCTGGACCACTGTCTCTCCTGAACAGACCCTAAATAGGCTCTTGGAAACTTATCAAACACTTCCCACTTCCTGATCCCCCCAGGGTAGCTGAGACTGATATTCAGTGCAGAAGTATAAAATTGGCTGGCTCTGACCCCTCCCAAGCCAAGCCTCTGTATCCCACGGCTGTTAGATAAATCAGCCTTCCACAGTAGATTCACCTCTCCCCTCAGCCCTGCACCACTTCTAGCTGACTGGTTTGTTCCTATAAAGCTGCAAGGGGTGCCCGCAGCCAAACTGGCAGAAAAAATCCCTCTCACCCTTTACCAGGACCCTCCCACTCTTGGAGAATTCTACCTCTCACCAGGTTGCCAGGAGGGTGGGGCTTAACCATCTGCATCCATGATTTCCAGCTGGGGAAATAAAACTCACATTTTTATATTGAGCAGTCCACCTCGCTGTCCAGCTCCCTCCATATTGATGTCCCCGAAGTTCTCACTCTGCAGGCTCCCAGAACAGACCACCTGGGTAGGATCTTGTGCCCAATCAGCCATCCTCTTGGAGAGAAATGGTGAGTGCCCACCTAAACTTATGCCATCTTCCACCTAAAACACCCCATTGTCTTCTTAATGTCTTTTAGCTCTTTTTTTCACTTCATTATGTTGATTCATGATATTTATTTGGACATCCTGGATTAGTTGTTCCACATTCTGCATCTCCTCCTGTTTTTTAATTTGTTCATTAAACTGAATCATGCCTTCCCATTAACATTTCATAGTATGGCTTGTAATTTTTTGTCGGTGTCTAACCATCTGTTTATGTTGATGAACTTATTCAGATGGTTAGCTTCTCTTTCTAACCTAGGATTTTATTTTGTTTTATTTTGTGTTGAGGTTCCCCATTGACACTTGGTTCCACTTATTCTATATCCTTTAGTTGTCCAAGTTCTGGTTTACATTTGGCTTCTTTATCTCTCTGTCCCTATTCCTTCTGGATGATATGCATCTCCCTAATCTGTAGATCCCCACAGCAGGTTCCTCAGAAAGCTTTTTCCCTTCTTCCATTGTTTTTGTGAGAGAGTTGAGCCTTGTCTAGCTCCTCTGATTTCATTTTCCCAGAAGTCCTTGTTTAGATATCTTAATTTCAATATTATTTTAGTTGAAGACTCTAAGAGTAGTGGACAGTTACTAGATTTAAATAATTTTAAAAAGCTTGCAAATATAATGATATCTAACTACACATACTAGGTATTTGATTTGAACACCCTCTAGAAAGTATATAGTAGTGATTAAATTTCGATTTAATTTTACACTGAGATTTGAAGCCCTACATGTCCCTTTTTTATTAAATTAATGGAGACAATTGACTGTGCTATGTGAATTCTATCTTTACAGAGAAATTATATCTGAATATATTAAAACTTGAATTTGGCTTGTTATCCATTGTTTTGGGTGCTGTGTTTACTTGACACCTTATCATATTAGGTGTTGGCCAATATTCTATTAGTAGAAAATTTAGGGTTGAATTGTTCTTTATGTATCTGGTCTGGGAATTCATAACTTTTTTTTTCAGGCTATCAATCTCTTTTAGCTTAGATCGTTTTTATGGAATGAATTGGATAGAAGGAAGAAAGTATTACTAAGAAAATGACAGTATTTTAATTTTTATTGCCTTGTTCATTTCAGAGAGGAGAGATTCCTGGAATTGTGATTTAAACATTGAAAGCATAACACAGGGTGATGGAGAGGAGTATTTGTCTCTTATCCATGGTTATTTATTTTTAACAACCTTATTTGTGTATTTGTTCTCATTAACATTACTTAAATAAAGTATTCAATTTAAACAAAATACTATAGGAAAAGAGTGACATGGAAGAACAGGTGAGAAGACTGAAAAAAAATAAGAAGATAAAGTTAACCAGAATACATCCAAAAGCAAAATATATGTAGAAAAACTAAGTGTCAATCCATCATTAAGACATTACCTTTACAAATTTTTGTAAATTTAATAACATACCATCAAATTATATACAGAAGTTAATGAAAATAAAAGGTAAAATCCATAATTATAATTCAATAAAGATTTTAAAAATTTAGTCTGTAATTCATGTGAGAAATGATATAAAATTTTTAACAGCATGACATAAAATTGAGCTATTGTCACATATAGAATATCAGATATAAAAATGACAGATTTCACATTAGTCTTAAAAGCACAGAGAACTTATAGAAAAATTTATAGAACTTATAAGAGAAATTATGAGCTAAACTAGTGGTTCTTAATCCAGTCAATGTTATACTTTAGGGAATACTTGGCAATTTTGGGCACCATTTGCATTGTCATGATTAGGGGAATGATATGCTACAAGGATCTTTGCATAAATGCAAGAGATACTGCTAAGCATCTGTTTTAATTTCCTGACTGTTAACACAAATACTATGCAATCCTTTGGCTTAAATTAATGGAATGTATTGACTTACAGTTTTGTGGCTAGGATAATTCCAAAATCAAGATATCATCAATGCAATGATTTCTTGCAGAAGACCATAGTATTCTGGGGCTGGCTTATGGAAATCCTTGCTCCTTAGCTTTTCTGTCTGTCACATGGTTCTGCTCAGGGTGGTTTCTCCTGGATTCTCTGGGTTCCATTGATTTCCACCTATTGGTGGCTCCCTGTGGCTTTATCCCTATGTTTCAGTATTTCACTCAGCCTCTAAATTAATCTAGTAATATAATTAAGAATTATCCTCATTCTGTTGGACTACACATTAATTAAAGTTATCTTACCAAAATTTCCTCTTTACAATGTGTTCACACCCACAGGAATTGATAAGTTTAAGAATGTGTTTTTCTGGGGTACATAGTTTCCAGCCACTACAACATCTTACAATATCCAAGACTGTCCATCATACCAGGGAATGAGGTATTCTAAAATGGCAAGAAGGCCTTGGTTGAGAAAGTTTGTTCTCAAATGTAAACTGCCCTATAAATACCATAGGAAATATATACTATATTCTATGGTTGCAATGGAGTTAGGTTTTTAAAAGTATAAGTAGAAAATCCTTAATTGTTTATACATTTGGTCATTCACATTGTAATAAATAATAAGTCCCCCCAAAAATTGAAATCAAAATTAAAAGAAACCTTGAACTAATACTTACAATATAGCATATCAAAACTGGCAGGATGAAGGTAGCAGATGTGATTCAAGTGGTTGAGTGTCTGCTTGTTTCCCACATGGTAGGTCCTGGATCTGTTTCCTGGTACCTTTCTAAAAAACCAACAAGCAAACAGAGGAAAAATCCAACTCGGGTTAGCCAGTTTAACTCAGTGGTTGAGCAGCAGCTTCCCACATACGAGATCCCATTTTCAATCCCTGGCCCCTATACCTCAAAAAGCAAACAAACAAAGAAAACTAGGCAGGATGCAATGAAAGCCTTGCTTAGAGGAAATTATATGGCCCAAATATTACATAACATAAAAGAAGAAAAGCTGAAAAACAGGGATGGAAATTTTTATCTCACATGTTAGATAAAACAACAAAATTACAAATAAAGAAAACACAAAATACAAATAAAGAAAAAAGAGAAATACATAACAAACTAGAAAATAAATCTATAATAAAGAATTTCAGCTTCCCAACCTGTAGCATGACCACAACCCATGTCTCAGGTTGTGTATTTATCTCATTTATAGTTTTCTTGTTTATTAATTAACACTTCACTCTATTGCCTACCCTATGGCATGTCCTTAAATTCTTTGATATGACATAACCAAGAACTTAGAAGCCCAGAACCACTAACATATTTGGTTAGCCAAGCCAGGAAACAAAGAGGTTCCCTGACACCCACCAATGACTGGTGATCCCACCAAGACTCTGGCCACAAGGTCCCATGTGGAACTCTTTTCAGGGTCAAGTAGAAGCCCCAGATACCTGTAAACAAAAGGCTTTCTCATTGAGCTCTTGAGAGTTAAAAGGCAGGGATCATAAGGCAACCAATCAAAACAACAAACAGCTGGGGCCCCTCCCTAATATTAGGAAATGGAAGAAGAAAAAGTCTTTGAAAGGCTTAATCTGGGACTCCACATTCATGCCTTATCCTATAGCATGCCCCCAACCCATTTCTCAGGTTGTGGACTTTTCACATTTCTAGTTTTCTTTTTCTTAATAAACTCTTTTGCCTACTCTAAAAGAATTGCTTTACAAATGACAAAAATTAATCCTTAAAAAAATAATACCATCATAAAAAATGAAATTTATAAAATGTCTTGGACAAATAACCTATATTAAGAAAGAAGAAAGATTACAAACAATATATATTATAAGAAGATACAAGGGTACATTTTATAGTAATGAATATTATACTTTGTATTAAATGGACAAACTCCCAAAAAACAAAACCTAACAAAACTGAAAGAAGAAAAACTACAAAATATGATTAATAGAATTTCCTTAATTAATTTAAATTTTGGAAATTATAGAAATTAGTCAGTACAAAGAAAAATTCATGGAAGGATGGAATCACCAATAACACTTTTAAATATTTAAGGAAAAAATTTTGGTTTCTTTAAGAAATGCAAGTTGGATTATATTTAACTTTTGAAAATTAATTTTCATAATAAGCACAGATTATATCTTAACATTTAGATAAATATCCTTTGATCATCTCAGGAAACCAGTTTAATTTAACAACCTTAACAAATTTAAAGTTCTATGGACTCAGCCTATACCTCAGAACACTTCTGTGAATTGCGTGCCCTTTACAAGTCATTGCCAGCTCTACAGGTTTCTTTGTGATGGTTGACTTGTCTCTCCTGTGCCACACAAATAGTTGAAACTGTGTGATTACATGAGTATAAAATCAGAAACTGACAAAATAATATATGCAATTAGAAATTAGGAGAGTAGTCACTGGATGGGGCCATGCAGGGTGAGTGTTAGTTATGGGAAGAGAAAACTAAGAGAAATTTTGGAGTAGCAACATTAATGCATTTCTTGATCTGAAGGCGATTTACAAAGATGTTCTAAATTTATGAAAAGTAATTCAAAGTAAGTGCAGTTGTCTTTATTTTAATTTCAATAAAATTCTTAAAAGTAAAGAAAACCTTAAAAACTATTTGATACAAAGATGACAGTATTATAGAATATTTAGTATATATAACATAACATGAAATATAAGAGATATAAAAGCAAATATGTCTTCTTTGGCAGTTGATTTAAAAGACCTTAATCTATTACAATATGTTATAACACTATGTCAGATCATAAATGTAAATTCAGCTCTACACTAAATATCTTCACTATGCTCACTTTTTAATGTAATTAGGCAATAAGCTGCAAAAAAAAAGTATGGGCAAAAGAAGCCAGAAAGAAAACATGAAGAAATCAATACAGTGTAAATAACACAGTTGGCATGCAGTTAAAATTAATAAAATAGAATTTAATTTTAAAATATAAACAAAATAGACTCTTCCAATTGAGATTTTAAAAATCTCTAATATTAACAAAATTGACAAAAGTCTAAAAACAGTGATAAAATATATAGTTGAATCTACATAATGTGAGTTAAGCAAAGTTCAAAGTAAACAAAACAAAACATGTACTTTAGTACTTTTTTCAATAATACTACAATGCTAGATAAAAACAATGCCTGAATAAAATAAAGGAAAGTGAAAATAATTCATAAAAAATAACATGGTAATTAGGCAACTAGAAAACAAGGATAGTAAAAATACTCCTTTAGAATTAATAAAAAATATAATAATATAGAATAAATTACCTTTTAACATAATCAAGGGAAAAAAGTAGAAACAAAAAGAAGAATCACCAAGAATCTTAAGATCTCACCACACAATTACATGTGAGCAAATTAGAACATATAGAGAAAATGAAACATATTAACAAACTACTGTTTACCGTAACTTGCAACAAAGCAATTATTCTGACAAGTTTATGTGAAGGATAAAGAGAATTTTCAAAGTCTTTTTTGATTGCATGAAGGAATTAATTTTTCACCTTTTTATATTGTTATAAAATATATAAAATATATCATATGTGTACAGCTTAATAAATTTTTCCACAGAAACAATACTTATTTCAAACTATGGAATACCACCATCATTCAAAGAAATCTTTTAACTTTTTGTAGTTGATAAATTCCTGAAGCAGCCACTTTCTGACTTGTCAAAATATCAATTACTTTTGTGTTTTTTTTGCACTCTTTATTAATGGAATTATATTGTATGCTCTCTTTTGTAACTGCCTTAGTTTACTTACTATAATGTCTGTGAGATTCTTTCATTTTTTTCCTTATAGGAATTTGTCCATTTCATCTAAATTTTAAAATTAGTTGGCATAAAGATGTTCATAACATTCATATGCCTGTATTCCCTCTTTAATGTTATTTCTTTTTCCTTTTTGATATTGGATATCCATATCTTCCTTTTATGGCAAAGAGTGATATTGTGTAAACCAAAATTTTGCCTTTGTTTACTGTTCTATTTAATGTTTATTTTCTATTTTATGAATTTATATGTATTTTCAATATTTTTCATCTACTATTTATGGGTTACCTGGCTTTTCCCTCATTTCTTTCTAACTCTTGATCTAGGTACTTCAATCTTTGACTTTTCAGACTTTCTTCTTTGACATTGCATTCATTTAAGGCAATAAAATTTCCTCTTTAACAGCATTACCTGCAACAACAAGTTGTGATGTGTGGTGTTTTCTATATCAAGCATTTTAAAATAATTTTTCACCTTTAAATTATTTCTCCTTTACATCACAATACTTGAGATATTTGTTGTTTATTTTCCAAACATATAAGGATATCACATTTATATTTCTGTTAATGATTTCTAAGTTAATTCCACAGTTGTTAAGGAACAAACTATTAAATATGATTTCAATTTGTTTTATATCTCATCCTATCCATCATGTGCAACAGTTCTGTTTAACAATTATATCAAGTATGTTTACTACATCTTCAAATCTTCTTGGTCTTTCTGAATTTTTTTGAAGTTGGGTAGATTTTCCTTTTAGTAGTAGAGTGGTGTGTTAAAATTTCCCAATGTTATTATGGATTTCTAACTTTCTTATTATTTTTGGCTAATATATTTTCAGGTTATATAATTAGGTTCATCATTTTAAAAGCTGTTAAATATTTTTTGTGAATTGAAGTTTATCATTTCTATTCACAAGAAATATTCAATTCATAAAACTATTGATCATTACAAAAGATGAAGATCTCTTCATCTTTTGTAATGCTTCTTTTCCCTTAAAATTTACATTATCAGGTTTTTCAAATACCTTCAATGAACCCATCACCCTTGGTACTACCTTAGTGTACTGAACAAGATAATTCTCTCTCTCTCTCCTCTCTCTCTCTCTCTCTCTCTCTCTCTCTCTCTCTCTCTCTCTCCTGACCCACACTCATAATGCAATTACCTGGAGAAAGGGGCAAGATGGTGACAGAGTAAGGAGCCCAAGAGTAAGATCGTCCTGCAGTGCATTTAGTAATCATTCAGAGAAATCTAAACCACCTGTTTCAGGGGCCCAGGAGACCAAAAGTGCATCCTGCAACATCCTTGGAAGTATGGAAGGAGGAACTGCCAATATGCACTGAATATTCTTGAGTAAATCACTCTACACCATGGAGGGCAGTGCCCATCTCCCACTGGCAGCACAAGCTGCATCAAGAGCTATTCCCTGGCTGGAGTATAGAAGCTCCATTTTGCAAACAGGTATGAGGAAGAGACAGGTACTGATTTCAGCTACTGATTATTAAATTTGTCTGGCTAAAGTCCAGTTCTAAGAACAGATAAAGCTTGAGCCTGCTCAAGTCAGAAAGAAGCCAGTAGCCTCCATTTTATCTCAACCCCCAGCATGAGGGGCAGCAGGGATGCTTGAAAATCACAGTGAAGTTAAGGACTGGCTTCTTTCTACCCAGATAGGATTGCTTTCCTAGCCTAGGCTCCAGCTCCAGCTCTGGCAGGCACATTCAGCCCACACAGACTAGACTGGTTGGCAAACCTGATGTGGATACATCTCTGCCCCCAAAAAGATTGGAGGGGTGCAGTGTTTCCTCAACTTCTCTAAACAAGTGTGGGTGCTTTTGGCCTTCATGGACTAGGGTTTTGGGCACTCCTGTGGATCCATCCCCATCCCTGATGGGGCAGAAGGGACACTGTTCCCTCAGCCTCTTCAGGAGATTACAGCTACTTTCAGACTGCATGGATTAGACTTGTTGGAAACATCTCTAACTTTATCCTCACCCATGGCAGAGAAGGAAGAGGGAGAGTGCTCCCTCACACTCCCTGTGCAACTGCAGTCACTTTTGGCTTGCATCAAATAGATTGCTCAGCATTCCAGAGGCTCCATTCCCACCCTGACATGGAAAGAGGGGCCTGGTGTTTCCTTAGTCTACTTGAGCAACTGTGGTCACTTTTGACACACACAGCTTAGATTTCTGCCCACACCTGTGCTCTAATCACTGCCCCAGTCCAGGTAGCAAGAGGTAAGGAACTAGAGTTGTCTCTCTGTGCAACTTCAGGCTGTCTTGGCATGCATGACTTGGATTACTGCATGCAGCTTCATCTCTTTGCATGACCTGGCATGGGAGAAATGTGGGAGCAGCTTGGTCAGTTCCTGGAGCAGTGTTGACTGCTTCAACCTCCACAGCTTACAGTACCAACAGCCAGCATCTTTGGCTCCTATTCCATAGCCAGTAAGGGAGAAATGTAAGAAACAGATGAAAAATACCTGAAAAATCAGTTTGGCTACACAAGCCACTATAAAGTTCCAAACCAAGATTAACCAAGTATCAAAGAGGGGTTGAAGCATAAAGCCAAACAAATATAAAGCCCTATACTAAGCAGAGAAAAGGATCCAATAATGAATACATCTAGCAAATCAGATGGGG
>JAQZBX010055560.1:0-18393 GCA_029593785.1 Cabassous unicinctus | reverse complement strand
ATTGAATATAAAAATGCCAATTAAAATGAAAATGTGAGGCAGCCTAAAGAGAAAATTAGAAATGTGGCATATGAAGAAATTAAATTCTTTCAGAATTGGGAACAAGCCTAAGTTTCAATTGACCAAAATCAAAGTTATAACTCTGCAGCTAGTGTTTGCTAAATTGGTATCACTTTTAAAGAAGTGCATGCGATTATAAGGCCATAAAGTCTGGTTGTATAAATAAACATTTAATATTCATTATTTAGCTCAGTAAAGTGCTTTTCAAGTTATTTTTAATACATGGCAAAATTGGGAATTTCTCTTAAGTTGTTAAGTGATCTGTTAGTTTCTCTACTAATTCTGTTTATTAGTTAATAGTAAGCATATTTAATATACAGCATAAATTTGATCTTTGCAAAGTGATTATATATTTCTACTTCACAAAACTATTTCATAGTTGGTAAACACTCAACAATATGTTTTGTAATTATTTTCTTGCATCTATTTGTCTTTCAAAACCTATATAATAAATTCTACATAAAATTCTTTTTAATATTTAAGGCCATGCATCTGTGGTAAGATGATTAAATAAGCACTATAATTAAATGTTCCACAACTTGAACATTTTTGCTATAATGTTCAAGTTGTGGAAGCTTGTTGGAGTTAACCATGGATATGAAGGAAAATTTTTGCCTTTGCAATATTAGAAACGGATTTTGCAAGTATTCTTCTTGAAAGAAGCCTTTTATTAAATTTCCACACAAAACACATGACTGAATTGTTTTTAGCAAATTCCAATTTTACAAACAAAGCAAAACAAAAGCAAAACTATTGCACCCATTTTTTATTGTTAATTCACTATTTTCATGGTATAAGACCATTTGGAATACGAGATAAGATCAGAATATGGTTTTATCTATATGGAAGCATAAAAATTGAATACATATATATATAATTTTGATAGATAGCCCTTTCCCCCTTCTCATTAAGACGTCAAAAAAAAAAAACCAAACATGCACAAAAAGATGCAAATTTTCAACCAAAACATAATATTGTAAGATATCAGGAGGAATTACTATTAACCAAATTGAAGTTGGGACCCTGAAAAGAAATATGGAATAGTTTGGAAGTAACTAAGGGAAGATGACTTTATACAAAGACCACAATTAAATTACCAGTGTTTAAAGTGAAATTTTAAATAATAATGTGCTTTGTGTATTAATTTGGAATTATAATTTTCATTAAAGTATAATAGCATGGTTGTGATTTGATAAGGGAAGACATTTGGAACCTGTATTCTAGTTACACCCAGGAGAAATCTAATACAACCTTAGCTTGACATAAAATTCTATGGTGCAAACGCAAAAGACAAGAGTCTGCAGCACAATGGTGGTTATGGGTATCTGGATGGTAGCTATAAGAAAAGAAGTAGAATCCATAAAACTGTCCAGGAATAAATACACCCCTAAGTTTAGCTATACAGACTGTAAAAAGAATGGAAGTCCTTTTCCCTTATGCACACAGATAGCATATTACAGAAAAAGTAATTTTAAATTGGAGTGTTACCTTCAATGGCCCTTGCAGTATTTGATCCAAGCTGAAGAGTCACAACACTGAAGTGAGAGAAGAAACACAGCAAAGTAGAAACATAAGAGTTCAGGCTTTGGGTGCTAAAAATTGTTTTACTTCTAAATCCTGACTCTATTTTCTATACTGCAAATTTTATCCATTACTAATACTCTTTGAGTATATTTTCTCATTGGAAACAATATCTACTTTACAATTGTAGTTAGAATTTGAGAAAATGTGTGAAATGCATCTAGTATGTGTCTGGCTCAAGGGAAATTCTTAAGGAATAGCAAATGCTTCAATTGTAGAATTATCATCATTTTAAAAAGGCACTTTAAGTCATAGTTTATGAACAAAAGAAAGATTATAGTAAAGAATATAGAAAAATAAATAAGATATATATTGGGAAGTTAAACAACTTTGCTGAAGATAATTATAGAATTTAATTTACTATAGTGATAGTCTTAGTTTGCATAGTTGTTGGAACAAAGTCCTGTGGATTAGCTATCTTAAACAGCAGAAATTTATTGTCTCACAATTCTAGAAATTAGAAGCCTGAAATTAAGGTGTGAATGGGGCCATGAAACCTCTTAAAGAGGAGAATCTGCCCCATGTCTCTGCTCTGGCTCTTGTGAGTACAGCAATCCATGGAGTTCCTTGGTTGAGGCAGAACAACTCAATCTTTGCCTCTGACACAGGGTTGTTTCCCTTGCTGTCTCTGTCTCTGTATGTCCAAAGTTTCTCTGATTTTGGAAATCTAATGCTGAATTAGCACCCACCTTCATTCAGTTTGACCTCATCTTAACTAAACATATAGTGAAAGATCATTTTTACAAATAAGTTCACATTCACAGGACTGGGAGTTAACACTTGAACATGACTTTATGGAGGACACAATCCAATCTATTACAGTGATTAAGAAAAGTGACTTTTTAAATATGGTTATATAATTAACATTTAATTATTTTGTGTATTAATCAATTACTACATATTTAGTAGCTTCAAATGTTCCCAACATATTTTCTTACATTTCTGAAAGTGAGAAATCTTAAATGTGTCTCAGTGGGCTAAAATCAAGTTGTTAGCAGGGCTGCAATCCTTTTAGAGACTCTAGGGGAAGATTCACTTCCTTACCTTTTCCAAATTGAAGAGACTGTCTGTATTCCTTAACTTGTAGCCCCATTCCTCCATCTTCAATACAGCATTTTAGTTTCCTATGCTGCTTAAACCAACATCATGAAATGAGTCAAGTTAAACAACAGGAATTTACTCATTGTTCAAGGCTGGGAAAGAGTCCAAATGAAGGCATCATCAAGGCAATGTTTTTTTCCTGAGGACAAGTGATCCTTGGCTCATCTGTCACATGGCAAGGCGTATGACCCTGTCTCCTGGTCTCTTCCTTCTCTTCTGCATTCTCTTTCTTCCTGTGGCTTTTTCTCTTTCTGTCTGAGTTTCATTTTCTAATAATGGACTCCAGTAACAGGATTAAGACCCATCCTGATTGAGGTGAGACACACCTTAACCAAAGTAACTTCATTAAAAGGTAATAATTACAATGGGTTGACACCCATAACTGTGGAATAAATTTTAAAAACATGTTTTTCTGGAATACATACAGCTTGAATTCACCACATACAGCAATGTCAGGCTGAGTTTTCTCACACTACTATCTCCTTGATTTTCTCCCTTCTTCCTTTCTCTTTCCCTTACAAGGACCTTTGTGATAACATTGGGTCCATCTGTATAATCCATGATAATCTCCCTAGCTCACATTTTGGAAGGAAGATAAATAAAATTCTTGTTTCAAATATTTAGAAGAGAATATGAAATGGAGAAATAAAAAGCAAAATAATTAAATGACCAAACTCAATGAAAAATACATATTTTATATGAAATTTGGTTTTAATGTTATACTTATTTATTCTTTCTATATCATGAAAATAAGAATAATGTGATATTTTTAAAGAAACATCAAAATTTAGATTACCAATCACAAATATGTCACTTATTTATCACCCTGGATGATCAATATTTATATTTTACATATAAAGTTGTAATCATTTGTTTTCTTGGAAAATTATTTACAAAAGACATTATATAAAACCTTATAAACATGCATTTAATCTACGTAAGGACTGATGAAAAAAATACATAAAGATATGCATCACAGTTTTAAAGGCTGCATTCTGTTATTTGTATGCATATACATAGCTTTATTTAACAGATACATGGTGTTAGAGATTTAGGCTACTTTCATTTTTGTGCTATGAAAAAGTGTTTGTGATAATTTGTATTATAAAGCATTTATGGCTTATCTTAAAGCTAATAATGCTCCTCATCAATTTATCTAATATACACATTTTCTGGGAAGAAAAAGTGCTTCTGAAAGTCAAAGGATATATTAGATAATAGGTGAGAAATAAGGGAAAGTGTTCCAGGAATAGGAAAAAGTAAAAGTATAGTATGGTTTTAGAAGGGATAAACATGATTTTTGGAAAAAATGCTCTCAAAAAATTCCAAGTGATATAAAAAAGGGGAAGTTGTGAATTGAAAGGAGCTGAAGGCATGAGTGGAAACAAAAAAGCTCACAAAAAATATTAACTTTTTAATTTAAGGAAAGGAGAATGAAAATAGAACTATTTTTCTTAATTTAAAGGGCAGTTAGAATAGAAAAAGCAGAAATTGTAAACCACGAAATGAGACAATGAACCAAAAATTTTTGACAAAATGTGGCAAAAAATAAAACATGTCATATAGAAAAATAAATTTAGATGAGAGCCTAAATTCAAACATACCAGACATTGTAATGGGTTCAAATGAACCTGATAAGACAAAAGCTCTCATATTTCATCATCATCAACAGCAACAACAAAAAACAAACACAAAAATATCAGCATAACTTCTACAGGATACAAAACTAGAATTAAATTGAAAGGTTTAAAATGAAGTGATAAAAACTAATTATTAGCAACTAAAATACTGTTTAAGTAAACTGGGAAAATTAATGCAAGGTGAAACAAAAATCAAGTACTATCTCATTACAGAAAAACCAATGACTCTTTAATACTGTTAAAATGGAATAACCAAAATAATAACAATAATATAATATCAAAATTATTAATGTTAAAATATTAGAAATGAAAACACACTTTGAAAAAACTGTATATAATAAATGCGGGAAAAAAATACATTCTTTAGAAATTAATGAATCAGTCAAGCCCACAAAAGTAACAATGCACACATTTTTATGCCCAATAGCTCATAATCTGTTTCAAAATTTTAATTAGTTAATTGATTGCTTCAATTAATATATTAATTAGTATATTAATCAACTTCCTGTTATGTGTTCATTAGCCTCTTAGTATGGCTGGCCAGGCCCTATATAATCTCTGATTGGATATGACTTCTTGCTTTGTTGAAGGCAATCACCTCAGTTGATTGTACATGTAATCAGAAGAAATTCTTGTGCCTCTTACACTCTCAAACACTTTTGCTGGAATGGTCAACCTGAGGGACATTAACAGTGTAATCTAATCTAACTGCTGAGAGTAAGTAGAGCTGTAAGAAAACAAAGGGAAATATGTTCTTTAAGAGGATGCATCAGTAAGAGGGAAGAGGACAGTACCAACACCTAGAATAGGTAGCTTTTATTGAAAGAGAGAGAATTATTAGATAAACTATTGAAGGGAAAAGTATTAAGAAGTTCTGAATGATAACACATATTTTTAAACCTTTTATTTTGTAATAATTTCAAACTTACAGGACAGCTACAAAAATAAAACATAACCAATACAGAGAACATCAATATATCCCCTTTCCAGATACCGAGATAGTGTGTTATATCATTTTTCCTTTCTTCCTAACTTCCTTCCTATCTTTCTTTCTTTCCCTTCCTTCCCTCCTTCCTCCCTTCCTTCCTCCCTTCCACCTTTCCTCCCTTCCTCCCTTCCTCCCTTCCTCCCTTCCTCCCTTCCTCCCTTCCTTCCTTCCTTCCTTCCTTCCTTCCTTCTTTCTTTCTTTCTTCATCATTTTCAAGGTTAACCCATGTTATAGCGTATATCAGAAATTCATTCCTTTTTATGGCTGTGTAATATTCCATTGGATGTGTATACCACATTTTGTTGATCCATACATCTCTTAGCAGTCATTTGGATTGTTTCCACCTTTTTGATTTTGTAAATAGGGCTTCTATGAACATTGATGTACAAATATCTGTTCATTTCCCTGCTTTCAATTCCTTTGGATAAATACCCAGGAGTGGGATTGCCAGGTCAAATGGGCCATGGTTATTCTATGTTTAAATTTTTGAGGAACCAATAAACTGTTTTCCACAGTGACTGCACTATTTTACATCCTACCAAAATGTACTAGAGTACCTATTTTTGCATTTGCTCTTCAGCACTTATTTTCTGTTGTTTTGTTTTATTTTTACAACAACCATTCTCGTGGGTGTGAGGTGGTGTCTCATTATTATTTTTTATTTCTATTACCCTACTGGCTAATGAAGAATCCTTTCCTGTGGTTATAAGAAATTTGTATATCTCAAATTTCTTTTAGTAATGGTTTGTAGTTATCTATGTACAAGTCCTCTACATTTTGGTTAAGTTTCTTCTTAGATATTTTGTTTCTTTTAATTGCTATTGTAATGTGAATTTTTATTATGACATATATTAAATCACATTTTTGGTCTTAGTATATTGGATTAGCCATTTTACATGTCAACTCATAGCATATAGCAAATTAGTATTCACACAATATATGGACAATAAAATATTTTGAATTGAATAAAATTTAAATTTGTAGGCTATTTTCTAAACTAAAATTGACAAATACAAATACACACAGGCACACACACATGCAGATATAACTAGTGTACTTAAATATGTGGGAATTTGTATTCTTGTGCTTCCAGCCAGAAAGGAGTAACAGATTTCCTTCACTTATTAAACAACTAAAAATGGACAAAGAATATTAAATAACAGATTTTAGACATTGGAAAATAGAGATCACAGGATAGTGGTCCCTGAAAGAAAAAAAATGAGTCACACTACATGGACAAGCTTACTGGAGAAAGTTTTTAGTCTATAGTGCATGTACATGGAAATCCAATAGAGCCTATTGTTCTCCTGGATTCGAGGAAAGAGTATTATACTCAGTAATTTACAAATAGCTTGAAATATCAGACTAATTCCAACATAGCTAATGTCACTAGAATAGACAGATATAAAAATTATATTTCTGCTACATATAAAATAAGAAAAATATTAGTGACAAATCAAAGAGAAACGGAAGGTCTTGTATAAGACTATAGATGTTTCCTGCATATTTCATTGTGGATATAGCAAAGGAAGGATTATGCCACAGAACCCACAGAAAACTTTCTGATAATCTTCAGTTTCCTTGCCAATATCCCTGCAAGCTGCCAATAAACACATTTCTCTAACTTTTAAAAATTCTATCTTAGATTGCTCACTTCTTTTTTCTTCCTCCAACTTCCATCTTGGTCTCTCCATTCTGGAATAACTCCACGATCTTTTTTATGGAAGCCAAGTTGTACCTCTCAGTTCTTACTTTTCTCCACACTTGACCTTTACATACTTGTCCTTCATTAGTACAACCATGGCTCGATGGTGTGATTTATGCAAATGAAAACCCTCCTGAAACACCAGAGATGGGTTTATTAAACAAAAATATTTATTCTTTTTATAATGGTATATATTTTCACAAAGAGTAGTACATTTCTAGAAAAAAGAGCTAAAATGTCAGCACAAATCAGTACAAGGCAAGGAAGCTGGGAAAAAGAAAAAAAAAAGATTTACATTAATGGATCAACATAAGGGAGGATTCAAATTGGACCAGAATATAGAAAATTGTCTCAGATCCATTCTCTTAGATCTTCCCAAACTGGAAGGTTTTTTGTGGAAATCAGGAGAATGCATAGTTTGAGTGTGTGTATGTATGTATGTGTGCATAATTTTCACTCCAGAATTTGCATTCAGTTAATTTCAGTTCACCTTTTAAAATGTTCATATTTATCTGAGTATGACAATTCCTCATGATTGTGGTACTTAAAATCCCTAAGGTAGGTACAAATATTTTGTCATCTGATTGGTAAAAAATATGTTTATCAGTACATATAGATTACTGTTTGTAAAGTTTTAATTTCATGGTGCATGCTAAAACATTCCAAAACATTTAAATGGTTATGTAAATGGTAGTTTGTACTTCAGCATAAATATTATATTTATACAGAAATATAGACATATGTTTTAGTTTCTTAACCTACTGAAGCAAATAACATGAAATGGGTTGGATTAAACAATGGGAATTTATTCACCCATGTTTTGAGGCTGGAAAAAGTCCAAATCAAGGTTTCATCAAGGCAATGCTTTTTCCCCCTGAAAACTGGTGTTCCAAGGCCTGTGATCCTTGGTCCTTGGCTTGCCTGTCTCATGACAATGCACATAGCAGTCTCTCCTGGCCTCTCTGACCTCTTCAATATTCTCTCCATGTTCACCTTCTCGCTGCTCCCTCTGTGGCTTTCTCTCTCTAATTCCATTCTGCTTATGAAGGACTCCAACCATATGATTAAGACTCTTCCTTAATGAGGTGGGTCCATACCTTAACTGAATAACCTCATCAAAAAGTCCTGTTTACAGTGGGTTCTCACCCACAAGAATGGAGATTTAAGTACATATTTTCTGGGGTATAAACAACTTCAAAGCACCAAAACAAACAAAATAAAACTTAAACTGTCAGGACCACAAAAGCCAAGTTTTTATCCCGGGGTCCGAGTATAATTCAGTGGTTTCTGTTTGGAGTTCCCACCTTAATAAGCTGGACTTGCTTGTTCCCAGCATTTAAGGTATGGGCAAGCCGTTCCATTAGACCTAACATCTCTCCTGGGCTGTAGAATGGAAACACACAGAAACATCTGCACACAATAGAAAAGGAGGTGGGGTTTGTCAAGGGCTGGGAGATGGCCACTGAAATGTTTGTGACTTCTCCAGTAAATCCAAGAACCATAGGAATATATCAAAAAGTGGAATACATGCAAAATTTTAATAAAAGAAATATAAGAAAGAGGATGGACCATACATAATATTTGAAGTAATAATAGTTGAGCTTACAAAAGCCCTACAGATCCTCACTTCTTCTGAAGTGATGAAGAGTTAAAGTCTTGAACAGATAAGCAAACTTTGAGAGAATTCATTGCCAGCAAACCTGCCTTGCAAGAAATGTTAAAAGAAGTTCCTTAGTCAGAAAAAAAATTAAATATATCAGAAACTTGGAACAACAAAAGAAAGGAAGAACATTGGGAAAAAATAAATTAACATAAAATCAAATGTGTTATTTTTCTTATTTTTAAACTATGTAAATATGACTTTGTTAAAAACAATGATAGTAACAGTGTATTGATTGATTAATAACATAGATAAGGGAAATGAATGACTGGATAATGTAATGTCACAGGGACAGAAAGAAGGAAGGGGGTATGCTGCCTTGTAAGGTACATACAGTATATGTGAATTCTTACAGTGTTTTTTGAATGGGGATTGGATATTGCAATCTCTTTTCCATTAACTCAAAAATTAAATATAAGTATAATTGATATTCTTAGAGAAAAGATAAAATGGAATAACAAAAAAATGTGCAATTAAACCCAGAGAAGGCAGAAAAAGAGAGTAACAAGTGGGAAAAAAACAACATGTAATGAACAGAAATCATTTACAAATGTCTTTGATATTAATCATCCTCTATCAATAATTAAATGTGAATGATCTAAAAAAACAATAAAAGACATAGATTGTGAGAATGGGATAATAAAAACAAACAAACAATGGTTTTCCAAGAAAACCACATAAAATATAAAGAATCAGAGAGGTTAAAGTAAACATATGAGGAAAGTTATCCTATGCTAAGGTTAATCAATAGAAAGTTAGAGCTGCTATATCACTTTGGATAAAGTAGACTACAGCAAAAGGCAGATTATCAGGATAAAGAAGTGCTTTACATAGTGATAAATGCATAAATTATCCAAAAATACTTAACAGCTTTAAACAGATATGCACCTAAAAGCAAAATGTCTAAATTTATCGGGTAAAAACTGACAAAATTGCAAGGACAAATTTATATATTCATTATTATAGTTGGAGATTTCAAACATTCTTATTTCAATAATCAACTGATTAAAAGCATAAAAAGTCCATAAGTATGTAGTGGACCTGAACAATATTATCAATCAACTTAATAATATTTATAAAACATTCACTCCAACAACGACAGAACATACATTATGCTCAAGCTCACAAGGAACTATTTCTGAGATGGAACATATTCTGGACATAAAATATACTTTAACAAATTTAAAACATATAGATCATACAAAACATGTTCTCACACTGCAATAGAATTAAACTAGAAATCAGTAGAGGTAAGATGTGGAAAATATTTGGAATTTAAGAAAACACATTTCTAAATAACACATAGAACAACAACAACAAAAAATTAACCACAAGAAATTTAAAAAAAATCAACTAAATTAAATTAATGAAATAAAATTTATCAAATTTGTGAGAAGCAGCTAAAGCAGTTTTTAGATAAACTTTTATGGCACTAAATGCATACATTTGAATGGAATAGATATCTAAAATAAAAAAATCTACAATTTGCTTCCACATTAGAAGACAAGGGAGAAAAGACAATTTAAATCTGTAGCAATTTTAAGAAAGGAAATGATAAGGATTATAGGAGAAATCACTAAATTGGAGAAAAAGAAAAACAACAGTGAAAATTAATGAAACCAAAATGTGCCTATTTGAAAAAATCAATTAAATTGATAAGCTTCTGTAGCCATTGGGAAATTTGATGTAATTATGAATTCCAAAAATATATATTGGATTATGCTTATTAACTGATCTGTTCATCTGGGCATGATTAAGTTATGATTAGGGCATCCACTGGGCCACATCAGTAGGGTGTTTAGTCCCACCCCTCTGTGGATGGGGAATAAAATATAAAAGACATCACAAAAAGCAGAGTTGCAGCAGTTTTTGAGTTGCAGTTTGATGTTGGGGTTTTGATGTTGGAGAGAAGACCCCAGGAGAAGAGAAGTTAGCCTTTCGCCTGAAAGTTTACTGCTGACCTTATGGTGGAAACAGAGGAGCTAAGCTAGGAGAGAAACAAAGTCCAGGGAAGAGAGGAACCCAAGAAGCCTGAACCCTGGCAAACATCTGCAGCTGTCTTGCTGCAACAGGGGGCAATGGACTTTGGTGAAGGAAGAAACTTGTGCTTTATGGCCTGGTACCTGTGGACTTCTACCCCAAATAAATACCCTTTATAAAGACCAACCCATTTCTGGTATTTCATATTAGCTCCGCTTTGGCTGACTAATACAGCTTCTACCAAGCTAACCGAGAAAAGGAGAAAAGGCTCAAAGTACAAATGATGGTATTGGAAAGGATGGTCATCATTAAGGAATATTATGAAGAACTAGCTCTTGACACAAAATTTTGATATTGTAAATGAAATCAACTAATTGCTTGAAAGAGACAAACTACCATAACTCACAAGGAGAAAGATACTCTGCATAGGCCTTGAATTAAGAAATTGAATCAATATTGTAAACTTTCCCAAAAATAAATTGCCAGACCCTGATTGTTTAAATGGCAAATCTCCCAAATAGTTAAGGAAGATATATACCAAGCCTTCACAATCTCTTCCTGAAAATAGAAGCAGGTGGAGCATTTCCTAACTCATTCTATGAGGACTGCATTACTCTAATACAGGGATTCTTAACCTTTTGTTTTCCATGGGCCCCTTTGCCAGTCAGGTGAAAACAATGGACCCTTTACTAAGTCTGCACTATACTGTGTCTTATTTAATAAACATATCACCAGCACACCAACACGTCACCACAAGAACAATGTTTTTTTTCTTTTATTTAAATTTCAATTCAAGCTCAAGGACCCCTTCTTAAGAACCCCTGCTTTTATCAAAACCTGATAAAGAAATTAAAAGAAAGGAAAACAACATATCAATAACTTTCATGAATGCAAAAGGAAAAAATCTAAAGAAAGTATTAGTATACTGAATAATGTATAAAATGAATTATGCACCATGATCAGTTGGGATTAATTACCAGTAAGCAAGGATGATTCATCATTCAAAACTCAATAAATGATATCCACCATATTTTATCAATTGCAACAGAACAAAAATTTGACAAAATCTAAAATTCATTTATGATAAAAAAAATACTCTCAGTAAATATGAATAAAAGAGAATTTCTCAATTTGATAAAGAATACCTACAAAAGCTTACAGCTAAAATTGTACTTAATTGTGAGAGATTGGAACTTTTACCCTTTTAGTAGGTACAAATTAAGGATATCCTATCTCACCTCTCCAACCTATCATACTAGAATTCCTACCTAGTATAAAAAGATAATAAAATAAAACATATACCTTTTGGAAAGGAAGAAATAGAATTGCCTTTGTTTGTAGATGACCTAGGTGTCTATGTAAAAAAGAGCAAATAATCTACAAACAAACAAACAAACAAAAATCCTGGAATGATTAAAGAAGTAGAAAAAGATTACACAATACAAGATCAAGTGAACCAACAAAAAACCAGACACAGCCCTCACTCCTTTCAAAAAATTTAATTCAATAAAAACCAAAATGTGAAATATAAAACTAAAGCTTCTAGAAGAAAACAGAGGAGAAAACTATGGTGACCTTGGCATTGCTGATGCGTTTTCATTTTTAAAATGAAATACTAAAAGATGTTCCTTGAAAGAAAAGTTATACTTTGTTAAAATTAATGTTCTCTGCTTTGCAAAACCACAGTAAAGAGAATGAAAAAGAAAAAAAAAAAAAAAAAAAAAAAAAAAACAACAACTACGATTAGAGGAAACTATTTTAAAAACACCTCTGACAAAGAACTTGCTTCCAAAATATAAGAAGAACTCTTAAAACTCAACAATAAGTAAAAACTCAAACCAACTAAAATGTGTAAAAAATCTAAACAGACACGTCACAAAAGAAGATACAGAGATGGCAGGTTAGCATCTGAATAGATGCTGAATAGATGCCCATCATTATTTATCATTAGGGAATTGCAAATTAAAACAGAGATACCACAATATACTTATTAAAATAGCTAAAATCTTAAAATCTGAAAATATCAATTGTGAGTGAGGATATAAAATAATAGCCACCCTTATTCATTGCTGGTGGGGATGCATAACAGTACACCACTTTAGAAGACAGTTTGGCAGTTTCTTAGAAAGCTAAACACAGTTTTAGCAAGTGATCCTGCAATCACAGTCATAGCTATTTACCCAATTGACTTGACAACTATTCCCACACACACACACAAATTGCAAGCAATGTGTATAGCAACTTTATTCATGATTTCACAAAACTGGAATCAATCAAAATGTCCTTCAATAAATGTAATAATGTGTAAATCCACACATTGGAATACCATTCAATTTTTAAAAGGAATATTCTAGAAAGACACACAAAAACATGGATGAATCTTAAATGCAAACAGTTGAAGCCAATGCTCATTTACCATTCAAAAAATCCTAGAGCCTTTTTGAGTTATATTAAATCTACTTTACCTGTGCTCTATAAATAGAACAACAAAGTATGGATGACAGCACATCTATTTACAAAATGGTTTACTGAACCTTTTAAGCCCACAGTTGAGACCTACTGCTCAGTAAAAAAAATGATTCCTTTCAAAATATTACTGTTCATTGCCATTGAAGCTGGTCACCTAAGAGCTCTAATGTATATGTACAATGAGATTAATGTTTCTTTTCATGCCTGCTAATACAATATCCATTCTGTAGCCCATGGATCAAGAAGAAATTTCAAATTTCAAGTCTTAATATTTAAGAAATACATTTTATAAACCTATAGCTGCCGCGAATAGGATTCCTCTGATGGATCTGGGAAGTAAATTTAAAGGCCTCTGGAAAGTATTCAACATTTTAGATGTCATTAAGAATATTTGTGATACATGGGAGGAGGTCAAAATATCAACATTAACAGAAATTTGGAAGAAGTTGATTCCAGCCTTCATGGATGACTTTGAGGGGTTCAAAACTTCATTGGAGAAAGTAGCTGCAGATGTGATGGAGATAACAAGAGAATAATTAGAAGTGGAGCCTGAAGATATGACTGAATTGCTGCAACCTTAAAATATACTCTTAAGAATGAAGAGTTGTTTTTTATGGATGAGCAGAGAAAGTAATTTCTCTAAATAGAATCTACCTCTGGTGAAGATGTTGTGAACATTGTTGAAATGACAACAAAGGATTTTGAATATTACATCAACTTAGTTGATAGAGCAGCAGCAGGTTTTGAGATGATTGACTCCAATTTTGAAAGAAGTTGTACTGTAGATAAAATGCTAACAAATAGAATTGCATGCTGCAGAGAAATCTTTCATGAAAGGAAGAGGCAATTGATGTGGCAAGTTTCATTGCTGTCTTATTTTAGGAAATTGCTACAGCCACCCCAAACTCCAGAAACCGCACCCTGTCAGTCAGCAGCCATGAACATCAGGCCAAGACCCTCTACCAGCAAAAAGATTATGACTTGCTGCAGGCTCAGATGATGGTTAGGAATTTTTAGCAATAAAGTGCTTTTTATTAAAGGTATGTACATTGTTTTTTAGATATAATACTATTACACACATTATAGACTACAGTATAGTGTAAACATCACTTTCATATGCACTGGGAATTGAAAAACATTCATGTGGCTCACTTTATTGCAATATGTGCTTTATTGCAGTGGTCTGGAACTGAACCCACAATATCTCCAAGGTATTCCTGTACTGTTGAAGTAAAAGATGCCAATCTGAGAAGGGTGCACTCTCTATGGTTTCATTTATATGACATTTTCTAATAAACAAAAATATAGTGTTGGTAAAGAGTATTTCTCCAGATGTTTGAGGAAAAGGATGGAACAAAATATGGGAGATTATTTAAGGTAGTGAATCTATTGTGTTTGATACTCTAATGGTAGATATGTGACACTATTCATTTATCAAAACCCATAGAATTTTATAGCGCAAAGAGGGAACTTTAATGTTTGGAAATTAAGCAAAAATCATTTCGTGGTTGAAGTATTCCAGGACAGAATTCAAAATATGACAAATGAATCTAATTAGTACCTAAATAACATCATTCTCCATTAAAAAGAACCATGTCTATGCAGAAATGGTTGACTCTAGGTCTGGGACAGAGTATTAATCTGCAGAAGTGGTGCCAATGCACAGTACCAGAACTCTGTTGGCTTTTATGTAGGGTGTTTATTGAGGGGTAAACACTTACAGTTCCAGGCCCTAAAGAGTCCAAATCAAGGTTGCTTTCTCACCAAAGTCAGTTGCTACATGTTGAAGCAAGATGGTCATTGATCACTGCGAGGATTCAGCCTTCCCCTCTGTGCTTCTTCTCTCTAAGTTGCGGGCTGGCATAGAGCTTGTCTCTCAGGCCTTCCTCTTTCTCCTGGCATAGGGCTCATTTCTTTCTGGGCCTTCTATATCAGTCTCGGCTCTCTTCCCAAGGTCAGCTGTAAGCTACCAGTCAAATGGCTCATCTCTCTACCAGTCAAATGGCTCATCTCTCTCTGGTGCCCCCAGAATCAAAATGACAGAGCTCTCGCTCTTCGAGCATGTCTGTCTTGAGTGAATTTCCATTTTATATCAGACCCACCAAGGAGGTGAGATTCAAACTGAGTCACATCCTACAGACATGGTCAAATCAAAGAAAACCCTCAAAGCAATCTTAACAGGTAATCTAATCAAGGGCCCCTCAACTAATCAAATATAATCAGAGGATATCACACGGAGAGGAATAGTTTAGTTTATAAACATAATCTTTTCTCTTTTTGGGATTCATAAAATAAGCTCAAACTGTCACAGACATGAAATATACAAAATGGCCTGGAGTATATTTCAATGACAGAGAATAAGAGTTTAACCCACACACAAACCCACACATACAATGATGGGAGTATATCAAAAAGACAAAAGAGCCAATCAATTTGAACAAGAAATTAAACAATGTAGCACTGGATTATAACCTAAAGGGTAAAATAAATATTCATGAGTTATTGCTGATATAAGTAAATGATTGAAATATAAATACATGGGGCAGAAAATACACATCTCTCATACAGAAGAATTCTAAAAAAATTTTGTAGATTCTGTGCTCTTAAGGATGTGGGGCATAACTCCTTACTCTTTTAGTGTGGTCTGCATATAGTGGCTTCCTTTAACAACAACAACAAAAAATGCAGAATAGATAGTAGGAGAAATGAACTATCTTAAGTGGAGAAACCAGAATAATCTTACCTCAGCTAGGTAATTAGGGTGAACATCAACAGTGAGAAGTCATATTGAAGGTATATATCCCTAACATGATGTGATGATAATGCCACTTTACCTTTGTGATCTTCTGCCCCTAAACTCATAACCCCAGCCTAATGATGATCAAAATATAAAATAAATCCAAATTGAAGGCCATACTACAAAATATCTTAACATTAGTTATCAAAGCTGTCAAAGTCATCAATAACAGGCACTGTCATCAATATGACACTGTCACAACTAAGAGAAGCCTTAGGAGACATGGTGACTAAATGCAATATTTTATTCTGGATGGAATCTTGGAATAGAAAAAGGACGTATTGTAAAAAATAAGGAAATTATGACTACAATATGAACTTTAATTAACAATTATATATCCATATTACTTCATAAAATGTAAGATGTTTACCTTATTAATGTAAATTTTAATAATGGGAGGAACTGAATGTGGCATATATGCAAACTTTTTGTACTGTCTTCTCAATTTATTTGTAAATTTAAACTCAATCTCAAATTGAAAAAAAAAGATTACTTTTTAAAAAGATTCAAGAAGGAATCTAATGACTGATTAAGGAACCAGAGACAATCCTTTCTACATTAACCCATTACTAAGGGTGATAAAATTAATATGCAAACTATATTATGCAAACCTTAGAATATTCATTCTTTTTTAGTATTCAAACTAATAATAATATACCTCTTTCCCTATCTACTACTGTCGTTTTGAGTCCTAGCACTATAAATGACTAACTAAATATCCTTAACATTATGGAAACTTGTGGAAAACATTTATTTAAAAATAATTACAAAGAATATAATGCAAAGAAGAAGGATGAAATAACAGGCAATAATTTCTTATATTTCAATTAACATGGGAAAAGAGTATGTGATAAATTCAAATTGATTATTTAATCTATATTTAAACATTTATTAATGTCATAATTGTCTATCCATTTTTCTACTATCTGGAATAATATTTTCCTAAATTCTGTTAATTTACTGGTTTTGTGAAAATTTCCTATCATCTTATTTCACAAAACTGTTATCAGTTGTAGCAGTTTGAGGTAATTTTATGAATCCCAAAAAGAAAAATATTATGTTTGTAAGCTAATCTATTCCTCTGGGTGTGATATCCTTTGATTATATTAAATTTAGCTGAAATGTCTTGGATTAGAGTACCCATTAATATTAGGGCTTTGATTTGACCAAGTCAGTAAGGCATGACTAAGGTTGAGCCCCCACCCCCTTGATGGGTCTGATATAAATGGACACTCACTCAAGAAGATACCAGAGGAGAGAACTTTGTCATTTTTGATCCTGGCATGTGACAGAAAGGAGAAGGCTCAAACAGCTAAAGTCCTAGGGACAGATGGACCATTTGCCTGACAGCTTATAGCTGATGTTGGGAAGAGAACTGAGACTGATATAGGAAGCCCTGAGAGGCAAGCCCTATGCCATCCTGCAGCTGAGATCATAAAGAAGCTGGACCCACAGAGCTTCAAGAGGAAGAGGAATCCCATAGTGGAAGGCTGAAACCCAGCAGAGATCACCTGCCATCTTGCTTCTATACATAGCAGCTGACTTTGGTGAGGATGTTCCTCTTATGGTACCTTGAGTTGGACTTTTCATGGCCTTGGGGCTATAAGCTTTTACCCCAAATAATTACCCTTTATAAAAC
Source organism: Cabassous unicinctus (assembly GCA_029593785.1). Taxonomy (NCBI): domain Eukaryota; kingdom Metazoa; phylum Chordata; class Mammalia; order Cingulata; family Chlamyphoridae; genus Cabassous; species Cabassous unicinctus. The sequence continues at coordinate 773 of JAQZBX010055560.1, read as the reverse complement.
CCAGCAGATTTCTGGTACTTTATATCAACAGTCTTTTGGCAGACTGATACATCAGTGGTATATATCTCATTTATGCATTGGATTAATACAAAAATCTGCTCAAATCCAATATAATATTCAAATATAATTGCATCACTTAACCCAACCATTCTAAGTGTGACTCAAGTTCTATACTTCATTTCTATTTTTTCAAGGAAAATGAATGAATAAATCAATTAAGCAAATTATTTTTCAGAATGTTTAATTGCAAAGATCTGTGCCTAAACACACATTCCTTTAATAGAATATTCTTAAACATAATATGTTTTCAAATTATCTTTTTTAGCTGACCTTTCATACTACCTGGCAAAAATGGTAAAATCTAGGAAAATTGTTTCATATTGTGGTATTTATACTGCCATTTACAGTCACTCTTAACAACTTTGCTTTTAAGCAATTAAAATAAGCAATTCTGCAGTGCTCTTCTCATTTTTACATTATCTAAGCTCTACCTTTCTACCAAACACACCCACACTGAAAAAATAAGAAATTCTTGAAAAAAGATGTTGGAGTTGATTGTTTATTGAAAGCTGAGCTGGGGGACCTTTGTTTTCTTTCTTATGCATTAAAGCTAAGAGGAACATATTTATGCCATACTAAGTTTTATAAGTCTGTATAACACAAGTACAGAGTTGGGATTGACTCATCATATCCCAAAGTGGCAAAATGGAAACCTATCAAGATAAGAAAACTTCATGCAATAGAGCCATCATTTCTAAGTGGAAGCAAGGCAT
>JAQZBX010055559.1:0-18389 GCA_029593785.1 Cabassous unicinctus | reverse complement strand
GACATTGCAGCTTCTCTGAATTGATTGCTCATTTGTGGCTTTCAAGATGAGATACATTGTCTTTGATGCTACTTTTAATTCTGAAACAGAATTATTGGTTAAAATATCTTAACAACATGGTTAACAACATAATATTTAACCTTCAAATCCATGAAAATGGAATGTCGTTCCATTTTTAAGATCTTCTTTGATTTCTCTTAGTTATCTTTTTAAATTTCCTGTGTATGAGTCCTAAATATTTGATTATTTAGTTACTATTGTGAATGGATTTTTTTTTCTTGATTTCTGCATCCAATTGTTTATTGCTAGTGTATAGAAACACTACTGATTTGTGGGTGTTAATATTGTATGCCACCACTTAATTGAACTAATTCAATTGCTCTAGGAGCTGTTTGGATTTTCAGAATTTTTTTTATATAAGATCTGGTCATGTACAAATAGGGAAATTTATTTATTTATTTATTTGTTTATTTGTTTATTTTATATTTATTGTAAAGATACTTAGATTACATAAATGTTACACAAAAATTACAGGGATTCCCATGTTCCCTACCTCCCACACCTCCCACACCCTCCCACATAAACATCTTTCATTAGTGTGGCACATCACCTGCAATGGATATACACATCCTGGGGCTTTGCCATCTAAGCATGGACCATAGTTCACATTGTAGACCACACTCTCTCCCCAACAGTTCTGCATGTTAAATGCTGATGTAAAATGGCCTATATCTGTCGTTATAATGTCACTCATGATTCCCAAGTCCCAAAAATGACCCTGTATTACATCTGCTTTTCCTTCTCCCTGCCCCGAAAGTGTCCAGTGGCCACTGGCTCCACCTCACTGTTAGAATTTCTTCCATTGCTTGAATCACAATATGTCTACAACAGAATACCAGTAAGTCCACTCTAGTCCATAACTCTTCCTCCAATCCTGAGGAGTCTGGGGTGGTGATGTCCACTCCACCTCCAAGTGAGAGGTGACTTATATCCCATGGATAAGATGGATGGGATTGTCCCACAAGCAGCTGCAGTCTCTCTCCATTCCCTGGGATGGCTGTTGTCCATCATCATCTCTTCACCAGGTGACTTGGGTGAGTTAATTGATCTGTAGAGTAGGACCTGCAGCTCCATGGAGATTCCAGGTACAGCTGGCACATGGGCAGGCCAAAGGCTCCAGTCTCTGGAAGTACACCTACAAACTCCAGCACCATATATAGGTTTGAACAGAAAGGGACTAATGGACCATGTGCAGGGAGGACTTATTTTAGTCCAATTCTGTGATATCAGGAGCACAGATTCAAAAGTATAGGCCACTGATAAGGCATCAGTCTCTGGAGCTTTCCTTCCTTATATAGGACCTGGGTGTCTCCAGAGCCCTCAGGAGCCCCTCTGTCTGGAATGATATCCACTTTGGTGTTCTATGAGATCCTACCGTGGTGTGCATATGCATTACCTCCGGGATGACCTCCCGACTCTCTTTGAAGTCTCTTAGCCATATGAATTCACTTGTTTTTACCTTTTCCCCCTTTTATTCAAGGTTTTTTTCCAGTCATATTGCCAGTTGGCACTTGGTATTAATTGCTTGTTGCCAGGAGTCATGTCCCACGCTGGGGGATGGTAATGCATCCATATGCTGAGTTTGGCTTAGAGAGAGGTCACATTTGAGCAACAAGGAGACTCTCAGGTGGCAACCATTAGGCACCCTATAACAGAAGGCTAAGTTTCAATTACAAGAGGAAAGACTCATAAGGCTAGTCATCAATAACAAGCACCCATTTATGGAACATCCTCCTTTGCCAGACACTGCCCCTGCACTCGGGGACTGTTGCTGCTCCCTTGGAGAATGTGGCAGAGCTCTCCAGGGTGGGAATTCAGTATTCTTTCATTTATTGAGTGATTCTCCACCCACTGTAACCATGCCCCACCCCTTGATCATTTGAACAATTTTATATATCTTTCATGTACATTCAGGTGAACTTCCTCCCATGAAATCCCCATCCAAGTCACCCCCTAACAATGACTCTCTCCTGCCCCCGTTGTAACCCTCCTGTGATCTAAACCTTCCTTGACAATGGAACCCATATAATAGCCAAATACAATTAATAGGAAAATGAAATAATAATGAAAATTTTAAATATAGGAGATAAAATAAATGGAAATTTAAGAAAAACACCAAAAATTAAATTAAAGGATTGGGATGTTCAAAAAAATGGGGAAAAAAAACAAAAAATAAATAAAAAATAAATTTTTAAACATTTTTCCTTTTATCACTGCATTATCAAGTGTCCAGTCTGTACCTTGGTACCTTTCCCCTCTCACACCCCAGTGTCTCCCATAGAATCATTTAAATTTCAAAGAAGTTTTAGGTCACAGTAAAGTCACACACAGAATGCTAGAGACTCTCATATACCCAACCTCCTTCCCCTTTCCTCACCCCATATTAAAACCTTTTTGTATGTGGATGGTAGCATTGTTATAACTGTTATACAGATAGTGAAATATAGCTACTAAACATTGTCAGTGGTTTACAGTATAGTTTACAATTTAGAAAGTACAGTTTAATAATTTTTGATGATATTTACCATGTCCTGTGTCCATCACTGTAAGGTAATGAAAAACATTTCCCCTGACCACTAAATACCCCCTGTTTGATCTTGTCTTTTCCTTCTTCCCCATTCCATTGGGGGACATGACCCCCCCCCCTTACTGACTTATCGGATGACAAGATTCATATTTACATGCAACAAGAGGTCTTGACATGCTGATTGTCATCCACTATTAGGATCCACCCTTACTCCTAAGAGACACCCACCTGTCTGTTTCTGGGTGAATCAGTCCTCCCAAAGATGGGGGTTCATCTCCTTCCCACTCAATGTGTGGGTCTCCACTCCCTGACACAACACATTATGACAGGATGAACACTCACACACTCCCTAGAAGCCTAATCCAGATGTGCCCCATCCTGAATGCCGCCCCAACCTACACCCTAAACCCATGACACTGCCTTGTCATATTGCCATAAGAGCATTCCCACACCTGAACTTTCAACCTCATACCCACAAATTCCATGTTCACCTCGTCCCTCTCCCATGTGTCCCCCCAGTATCCTGGGTATTCTAACCCTCCCTTCCTAATCTACCCACCTGTCAACCCTGCACCACCAAACCCAGTAATGTCTCTACCCACCTGTCCTATCCCTCAATATACAACTATACTCTATCACTGTACCATATATTATCCCTGTATATATCTCTTGTTTCTTCTTTTCCAATTTCAGTTGCTCTTTATTTCTTTTTCTTGCTCAACTGGCTAGAAATTCCAGTACAATGTTAAATAACAGTGGTGACTTTGGGCATAACTGTCTTATTAATGATTTTAGAAGGAAATCTTTCAGTCTTTAACAATTAAATAGGATGTTAGCAGTAGCTTTTTCATATATTGCTTTAACAATATTGAGGAAGTTTCTTTCTATTCATTATGTTCTATGTGATTTTATCAAGAAAAGTTGGTGGATTTCATGAAATGTGTATTCTGTATCAATTGAGATGATCATGTGTGGGGTTTTTTCCCTCATTTGGTTAATGTGTTGTTTTACATTGATTTTCTTATATTGAACACTCTTGCATACCTGGGGTAAATCTCACTAGACCATGGTGTATAATTCTTTTAATATGCTTTTGGATTTGGTGTGCTAGTGTTTTGTTGAGAATTGTTGCGTCTGTATTTAAAGTAGTTACTGGCATGTAATTTTATTTTTTTGTGATATCTTCATCTGGCTTTGGTATGAGGGTGATGCTTGTCTTGTAGAATGAATTAGAGAGTGTTTCTTCTTCTTCAATTTTTTGAAAGAGTTTGATGAGGATTTGTGTTAATTCTTCTTGGAAGGTTTGATAAAATTCCCTAGTAAATATTCTATTTTTTCTTGAGACAGTAGAGGTTTGTTATTTCTAGGAATTTGTCCATTTCACCTAGGTTAATTTGTTGTTATACATTTGGTTTATAATATCCCCTTATACTCCTTTTAATTTCAATATCATTGATAATGTCCTCCTTTTCAATTCTGACCTTACTTATTTCTTTTTTCTCTCTGTCAATCTAGCTAAATATTAGTCAATTTTATTGATATTTTCAAAGATATGACTTTTGTTTTTGTTTTTTCTCACCATTTTTTTTCTGCTCTATTTCATTTATCTATACTCAAGTCTTTCTATTTCCCTCCTTCTACTTATTTGGGGTTTAGTTTGTTCTTTTCCTAGTTCTTTCAGTTTGGAGGTTTTCTCTGATTTGAAATTTTTCTTCTTTAATATAAACAATTAGAGCTATAAATTTCCCTTTCATCACTGCCTTGGCTGAATCCCTAAAGTTTTGGTATGTGGCATTTTCATTTTTATTCATCTCAAGATATTTCCTACCTAATTTCCCTTGTGATTTTCTCTTTAATCCATTGTTTTTAAAAGAGTATGCTATTTAGTGTCTACAAATTTGTGAGTTTTCTGTTTCTCTCTGTGATTTATTTCTAGCTTCATTCCATTGTGTTCATGGAAGATGTATTGTATAATTTCGATGTTTTTTAATTTATTCAGACTTTTTGTGACATAACATATGGCTTATCCTGGAGATTGATCCATATGCATGCAGGTAAAATATATATTCTGTTTTTGGCTGAAGTCTTCTATATATGTCTTTTAGTTATAGTTGGATTAGAGTATCATTGATATCTTTTATTTCCTTTTTAATTTTCTCTGTAGATGTTTTATCCATTATTGAGAGTGGTGTATTAATGTCTCCTAATATCATTGTTGAACTGTCAATTTCTCCTTATAAGTTCATCAGCATTTGCTTCATATATTTTAGAACTATGCTGTTAGGTGCATGTATACATCAATACAGGTATTCAAAGATCTGTTTTAATTATGTTTATGTATTTAAAGAAAAAATAATCATAATAAGGAGAAAAGGAAAGGATATTTCTCTCATCATTATGTTATAATAACCAAATAAACTTTCCGGAGATGAAAGCCAATTTCTGAAATGAAAATTTATGATAAAAGCATATGCAACACTGTAAAATAATAATAATAGAATTGAATTTTCTAAAAATGATAAATAACGTGACATTGAAACAAAATGTCCTTCTTCCATATAAAAACACACAAACACACACACAATTAAATGATAAAAATATTGTTGAAAGTTGTGATGAAAATAAAATATTAAAAACATGCATAAGTAATAACAAATTTATATAAAAATGAACAAAGATAAAAATGGCAGTCCACTTCTCAGTAATTATGTAAACATAAAGAAAATTAGCATGCTAGAAATGTTTAAAGAAAAAATGAAAACAATACAGCCAATCATGTTATAAATCCCCATTCTTAGACAATGGTTAACACCTGTAAAATTCTCTCATTACAGAGAACAAAAATTTTCCCAAAGCAAGCTCTCTAGACAGCTCAGAGAACATTATCTCATTTCCCCAGACAGACTGCAAAGTTTCACCCTGCACATTACTTAATCCATGCAGGCAGAAGCAGCTAGCTGCTTCCATCTTTCCCGCACTCTTCTCACTAGATAAACTGACACTGGTTAATGAGAAGATTTTGCTCTCCATCTGATTATCCAGATATGCGTAGATGAAAAAAGTGAGCCTTGGTCCTCCACTTGAGAATAGAGAGGAATACAGATTCAAACCTGATGTGAGTTATTTATTTACTAAGCCATGCCTTCTGGTTTTATTAGGAAACATGCATGGCTGAATTTAGAGAAAGACTTTGATAAAATGGTCTAATTATTCCTATCTTACAACTACTGTTGAGCTGTAGAAATACTCTTCCTTTCTGTATATGGTCAGTTACATAAATAATAAAATTTCTATTTCCTGCTTGACAAACTTATTGGTATATAGAAGTAAGAATCAATGCGAATCCCCAGATCCACAGTTTTCCAAATATCTCCAAGATCTCTCTCACAATATTGATGGCATGAAATGGTTCATTCAAATGTGATCTATTTTCATTTTCGTTAGTGGAAATGTAAATGAAGAATCAGATATACGACAACTGTGTATCACAATCATTTGCCTCTTGAAAGTATCCACAAATAGAATTCTTTTGTCTTTTGGATTTTCAAGGGATTGTGAGGACATGTATATTTTATTAGACAAATATCTCCTAAAAGCATAAAGTCTGACATTCTCAGTTGCAGCTCTGACTGCTATTGAGTAGTTTGAAGTGATTGCAGTGTTGGCAAGACATGAAAAACTATCTTCAGAAAAGCCAAAGTGGACAGAGAAAAGAGTAGGCAAATGCTTGCTCTTATTGAGCTTGTGTCCTGTATTAGCTGATTTGGAAAAATTATCCATTAAATCCTCATAGAATTTCCTCAGAGTAGCAACTTAATCATAGCCATGTTAGACATTAGAGAGTAGAAGGCTGGAGTGGATGAATAATTGGTTGTGGGCCACACAGTAAGTGAAAAATTGTTGATTTTTTTCTTATAAAATGTGTGGTCAGAGCCTTTGTTATACTATTTACGAAAGAATGAAACAGGAAAACCAACTATATCTGCCATTGGAATGTAAGGCTGAAGTGGGCCTTGAGGCCAGAACAAAGCCTGTGTAGTATTAAAAGTAGGAAACAAGCTATTAAGGCTCCAGGATATTTGTCAAGGAATAATTCAGGAAAGACATTGGTGGTCAGCAAAAAGGGACAACTACCATGAGCACAGTATATTTCTGCTTATTGTCTCATTACAATGTTTTAGTTTATTGCTGTGACCTTTTTCCTCCTCCATCCATAAAAATATCAAAAAAAAAAAAAAAAGGTGAACAACGATGCTTAAGCCCACAAATCTTTGAGCTCTATGCTTTAGATTTTAATGTACACTGTTTTGAAAAATAAGATTTTTTTTGATGAATAATCTTATGATTTTGGTTTGCTTTTCTGATTATGGAAACAACATATTCTTTTGTGAAATTACATATACTACCCAATACAAATACAAATTAATTGACTATTAACCATTTGGTATCTATGCATTCATGTGCACTTGAAAACTGCATAACATTGTAGGATAAGATTTCTCTCATTGATTAGCATCCCATCTAAAAGCTGAGTATATGGTTAATACTAATTAGAGACTTGTAAGTTTTTATTAGAGACTTGTAAGTTTATAGAAAAAATATGCAAAAAGTAGAGAGTTTCATATACCCTTCCAAACACACTTATTAGTAACATTTTGTATTAGTGTGATATATTTGTTAAAATTGATGAATTAATGTTATTATAATTACACTATTAACTATAGTCTATAGTCTATATCAGGTATATAAAAGAAGATGAGGGTTGTACAGTTGTATGGTCTTTTTAAAAATTTTACATGAGTTAAATATATATATACACACACACACAAACACAACAAAAATTTCCCATTTTAACTACTTTCAAACAGACAATTCAATGGTGTTACTTATATTAGCAATGTTATGCTAACATCACCCCTCTCTATTACCAAAACTTTTTCATAACCCCAAACAGAACCTCTGTATCTATTGAGCATCATTTCCTCATTCTTTTCTATTATCTGGGCACTGGTAAACTTTATTTTAGTTTCTGACTCTATGAAATTGCATATTCTAATTATTACATATAAGTGAAAATACACAATGCTTGTCCTTTTATTTCTGACTTATTTCACTCAACTTGCTGTTTTCAAATTTCGTAAATTTTGTCACATGTATCAAGAACTTCTTTCTTATGTATGACTGAGTAATATTCAAGTGTTTATATATACCACAATTTTGTTTATCTATTCATCATTTGATACATATGTGCTTTGCTTCCATCTTTGGCAATTCTGAATAATGCAAATGTGAACATCAGTATATAAACATCTGTTCAGGTGCTTCTTTTCAGTTCTTTTGGTGTATACCTACAAGTGAGATTTCTGGGTCATATGATAATTCTGTACTTAACTTTCTGAGGAACTGCCAAACTGGCTTCCACAGTGACAACACCATTTTATATTCCCACCAAAAATGAACAAATGTACATATTTCTCCACATTCTTTACAACATATGTTATTGTCTGTTTTTTTCCTTTGTTTTTTTTTTTTTTTTGGAAACATTCTACTGGTTATGAAATGCCATCTCATTGTGGTTTTGGTTTTAATTTACCTAATGGCTAATAAAGTAGCGCATTCGGTCCTCTTTTTCTTGCAGAAGGCTTTCTTGATCTCAAATAAATTTATAAGTCCCTTCTCTTGTCCCAGTGGAATCTTGTACTATTGATCATTACGCAATTATCAAATTAACTAACATTCTTAGCTTAAATGATGCTTTGCCAAACCACATAATGTCCTCCAGAAGTCATAACTATTTGTTTATTTTTACAAGACTAATCGTTAGGACAACACTAAATGTATTAGTAGATATTCAATATGTGCTTGTCAGTAGAGAATTCAAATGATCATTGTAACCAAGATAATTGACAATACGTAAAATTTGGACTAAAGGCTAAATTGCATCAAAATTGTGTGTCCTGAGCTTTTCCCTTTCATAAGGTTCCAAGGTTTAACCTTCATTGATCCTGAGCATACGCAACCCTCAGAAAACTTTGGCTTTGTAGAGCTCTCTCACTATGATGCTAACTTTAGTAATAGCACCTTTCCCAGCCATTCATCATGACAGAACCCAGGTTACACATCCATGACCATGAAGTAAAAATCTAATTATTGATAGTAAGAATTATTCAATAAATGGAGGAATGTATATATTTATAGAACTTGCAAAAGCCAATTAAAATTTTTGCAACAAAGAATGCGTTGGGAGTAGAACTAATGCAGCTGGTTTATAAATGAGATTGTGGCTAAAAAGAGTAGTCTGTGGATTTAAATATCAATTGAAAGAATACTAGAGAATAATCTAGGGACTGAATAATATAGTGAATCCAGAGGTGGATTAGAATTGTGGTTGACAGCACAAATACAAGAATATCTTTCTATGAATGAGAATAAATGTACCTCACTGTTGCAAGGTGCTAAGAATTTGAGGAAGCATGGAAACAAAACCAATTAATATAACCTACGAATTATAGTTAACAGAAATACTGTTTTATTCTATCATCAATGCCAAAAATGTACTGTGATAATAGAGGAATATTGAAAAAATATACCAAATGTATGCTATATGCCATAGTTAGTGGTAATAGTCTGATATTATCTCATAATCTGTAACAAATGTTCCACAGCAATTGAGTATGTTGTTGGAGGGCTTTTGTATGGGAATTCCACATGTGCATGTAGGTTCACAGTTTCTCTAATATATTTTTAAAAAGACCAGAGTACTTCCTCTCTACTGTATGTTTTTAAAAATGTATGCAAAAAAGGTAAATTTAGTCATTAGTAATGACAAATCATGGAAAATATCTCAAAGTATCTTTGGTAACAGGAGATCATATTTTCCCCATTTGTAATTAGCTATAAAACACTGTGCAAGACTATTCATAATATTCAGTTAAATAAAGAATGCCAGTAAATAATAACAAAAATGAATGCATTGATTTCAATTTTAGAGGAGATTCTTTTAAGAATGAAACTGTAATAGTGGAATTTAGAGACTAAGAATAATAAATTTCAGGCTTAATATCATATTTCACTGTCCTTTTTTGTATAAATCTAAGCCTAGCTTTTCTCATACAGCCTCAAGAGGATAAAATTATTTACTCATATATAATGAAAATAAAATATTCTGCCAAAATCTGCCTTTTTAAAAGACATTACCTCGAGATTCATATAATAAGGGAAACGGTTTCCCTCACCCACCTGAGATTAGAGAAAATAAAGTGGTATGAAATCTGGGAATTCATGTCACTAACCCCTCCAGAACTGGAGCTAATGATTTTCTGGGCTGAAGAAAGTAGCTGGAGGATAATCTCCATTTCTCCTGTCCCAGGGGTTTCAGCCCATTTTCCTGCTTCAGTGATTTTCTCCATTTTACTTTGCGAGAGGGTTGAGACTGCACAGTCTGTAAAAAGATACTCCTAAGCCCATGGCAGAAGGCTTCAGGAAACTGACCTGGCTGCACATTAATATCACCTGAATAAATAAAAGGGGGGTGGAGTGGAGAAACTATGTCCTTTTTCTCAATGTGTTTTTATTTTCAAGTTGTTTATGGGGACTGAGATTAAATTTTTTTGTTGCCGTATGCCCACTGATAATTTTATATTATTTGATGAGCTGTCTGAGTGGCCTTCTTGTCAATTATTCTATTGAATATGTTTTTATGCATGTATAATCCCACTAATATTAAATATATTGCATTTCTGAGAGTTTTTCCTTGTGAAAAATAGCCATCCCATTAATAAGTGATTTTTTAAACATATTTGATGTTCACTGTTCTCAAACCCTTAAAATTTTGAGAGTAAAGTTTTACCTCTATAATTTCTGTAATTATATGTGGATTGCATTTTCCCATTCTGGGATAAATTGAATAGGTCCCTAAATGTGTCAATTTGTTGTTGTTGTTGTTTAATTATTTAATCTACTTATACATTTTTATGTGGCAAGGAATTCTAAGACTTATCTTGATTTTTCACAGAAAATCAAATTATAAAAATAAAAATGTAATAATATTTAACTTTATTTTAGATGTTTTAATGCATATAACGCATATTGTCTCTTTATATAAAAAGAATTATTTTAGAATTCGGTCATTTGTTTGCATATTTATGTGTTAGGACCAATTGTTTCAATGCTTAATTAATGTACAATTCTTATCTACTTTCTTCTGAACAAGCTTAATAATTATTTTGGTCAATATATCAAATTTGTTAGAGATACTTATAGTGATTGTGTTACAATTATGAAGTAATTAAAGAACAGATTGTACTTTAAAAATAATTATCTACATTATAAAAAAATGTATCACAAGGTGGCTGTGACTTGTATTTAAGGAATGGCATTTTTTTGTGTGCCTGAGATGCTCTTTAATCAGGTCTTCAGAATGTCCTTGATAAAAAGAACATCATGAAAAATAATTATCTTTTTCAGGAGCAGTTTATAGGAACTTCCATATATCCATATATTCTTTAGGAGGATCCTGCAAATCTCTCAGTGAAGGTTTATAGCTATGTGTTCTTTTCTTATTCTAATATATAAATATATTTTAAAGCTTTTATTGTATACAATGTTTTTTAACATTATAATTTTGAACATTTCTAATTATTTAGTCTCGGTAGTCATGATTTTTCTTATTAAATATTTTCTGTAAAATGTGTGAAAATGCATTTTATAGGTTTTGGATGTTATAAAGAAAAGAACATAGTAAGATAAAATAATTGATTTATTTTTCCTTTGCTTTTAAATATTCATATATTTTATTTCATTTCATATTTTAGTGCACTGGCCAGGGAAATTTAATGGCATAATGAACTTATTTCATTTATTCCTGATTTTACTGGATAGTCTGTTATTAGATATTTACATGTTAGCCAGAAAAGTTAATAAAGGAGTCAGTTTTCAGAGTTTAGAAGGTACAAGTTTTTCCACGCCCGAAAAGCAACCATTCGTAAATACATTTTTAGCTTTCCAAAAATAAACTTGGCAAACATCTTTAAATTTAATTTCCCTTTAAGAAATAAGCAGTATTTTAATCACTTCTGAGTATACTTCATAACTTCAGGGCTTTCAAGCCAATTCAGGGTTTGCCACTCTACTCTTCCAAAGCCTGGGGATAGCATCTAGTTTCCAGTATTTATCATAGCTTCCTGGCTCAGGGGCTTATTTTAGTAGGAGAGAGAGAAGGAAGACATATCCAGCCCAGAGGCACACCAAAGTAGCCTCAATCAAGTTGCACTATCACAAGCTTTGGACTTTGATCCATGGAAACAATACACATAGAATTGTCAGTAACTTCTTGGCTCTGGTCACACTGGATATCCTGTTGATGGCTAGTGTATCCATAAACACTTTAAACACGATTCTCTCCTGAATGTGGAGGGCCTTTCTCATTTCAGTCCTCCTGTACACCCAAGAAGAATGTGATTGTGTTGGTTCTGCTTCTGTGATATTTTCAGGAATTTCATGTGACTTGGGCTTTTTACTAGGCCCTATCTGTTGTCACCCCAATACAGCCCTTTTGAGTATTCTCCTGCTATTTTGATAGAAGGCACAACTGGAAACCACATCCAAAATTCCTGATGGGTAAAACTCAGAGTGACATCTGCCTAGCCAGGTGTATTCTCAAGGGGGGAGAGGAGATTCTATAAATCTTGCCATTTCTCAAGGTAATTCATCATCCTGTACAGCAGGGGTTCTTAACCAGGGGCCAATGAGCATGAATTGAAATAAAAAAAACAAAAGCATTATTCTTGTGGAGATGTGTTGGTGTGGGTGTGATATATTTATTAAATAATACACAGTATAGTGTGGACTTAGTAAGGAGTCTGTGGTTTTCACCTGACTGGCAAAGAAGTCCATGGAGAAAAAAGGCTAAGAACCCCTGCCCTACAGCTACTCAGGGACTGGCTGGGCCAGCATGCAGGCATTAATTCAGTGCTCTTGATTATCCTCTAAGTGTACCTCTGCTTGCCACAGAAGATGGTGATGCCATGGAGATGGTGAGAGGAGAGTCTCAGTCAACGTAACTCTTTCTAATTTTTAAAAAAATATTTATTTATTTATTTATTTATTTTAAAGAAACTAGATTACATAAATATTACTAAAAAATATAGGAGATTCCCATATGCTACACTGCCTCCCCCTCCCACACTTTCCCACATTAAGAACATCCTTCATTAGTGCAGGATGTTACAATTGATGAACATATACTGATTCATTGCCACTAACCACAGATTACAGTTTGCTTTATAATTTACACTCTGTCCCATGCAACTTTGTACATTATCTATCTATGAATCAATCAATTGGTATTTAACCAAGAGTAGAATTAAAACAAATAATTGCTTTGGGAACTAAAGATAAGTATGTGATGCCTTGACTCTTCAGTTCTGTCATATACTCTCTTCCCTGGAACTGTGAATAATTAGGAGAAGGAATAGTTCAGAGCAGCAAATAAATTCCCACGGGGGTAACCCTAATTTAATAAAACACCACTGCCTTATTTCATATTATTGTACTAATGAAAATTTAGAAGATATGTGATTATCCTTGTAGGAACTTGAGCATTCCTATAGCTAGGTATCCTGCAGAGATCTCACACCTATGGAAACATGGGACCAAATTGCCTAATATCTGAAGGGAAAATGACAGTGGTGCATTTTCATTTAATCCATTTATATTTTCACAATTGAGTGCATACTATAATGGGCCCTGCTAATCAATGGATATAGAGGAAAAATGCAGTACCATCTCTGCGTACTTATAACTATCCTACAGGTGGAAAGAAATAATCATTTTGGAAAACAAATATTATCAAGTCCTCTAGGTGCTAGAATTTAACTTTTTACAGAATGATGACTATATGGTCAAATTTTGTTGCTATCAGTATTAAAACATGAATAGGCACCAACAAGTTCATAAGAGGAATGGGGGAAATAAATCATCTTGAATAAAGACAGAGAATCATTGGACAATTTTCTGCACTTAGAAATGGGTAAATATTTCAGTATGTTTCCACAGCAGTAGGCAGGACTCAGATTATATAGGGCTTATGTTCCATGATAATAGATATGAAATGTCTCCTTAAGTAGAGCTGCAGGAAGAGTTTTAACAGGCAGTGCTATAATTAGTCCTGAAACTGAGAAAAACAAGTGTGGCTAATGGATGCAGATTTGGCTGGAAGGAAGTGAAAGTGGAGGTAGGATCCTCCTCAAAACCTATTATATTCATTCAGGTAGAACTGTGAATATTTGAGAAGACATATCAGTCATCTGAAATTTTGAATAGGTGAAATCAATTGGATATGGTCTTTGAATGGGCATGTCCTTGAATGAAATGTTAAAGATAAATCCCAGGTTTCTAGCTTGTATAACCATTTATATAAGGAAAAGTATTTTAAAAGACACAATAAAAATTATGTTTTGGACCCTGTGATATATTGTAGATTTATATCTACAGAAGGCAGTTGGGAAGTTAAGCCTAGAAATCATGCATTTTTGTTTAAATAGGACAATTTTCAAGAATCTTAGTAGAATGATTTTAAGTTGGTTGAGAGAGTTTCCACAAGTACATCAGTAATTTAGGAAAATTTAGAGGAATTTACACCTGTAAAAGAGGTTGTACATGATAGTGATAGATGGTTAAAAAAAAAAAAAAAGTAACCTCATGTAGTATAAGTGAATACAGATTAAACAACAAAAAATGAAAAAATGGGCATCTCTATTCAGTAAAAAATAAACTGAATTAATATTGAAATATCAAGAGGAGTTGAAATGTGTAAATATGTAGAAGAGTGATTAATATATGATACTGCTTCTCAAGAAGGCAATCCAAAATTTAGGAGTAAGAAAGCATTTGTAGTTGTTCCCTAGTGTATGCACTTGCTCTCTCTCTTTTTTCTTTCTCTCTCTTTTTCTTTTTCTCTTTCTCTCTCTCACTCATGCTAGAAAAATTGTACCCAATGAAAATTAACTCATCAAAATTATTACACGATTCATTGAAATATGAATGGTTTTGATCTTTCTACTTATAGAATATAAACACTTTATAAACAAAGTAGGACTGCATGGGCATGGTCCAACCTGATTTTCTATTTCTTCTTCCTTACTTAGTGTCAGCATATCCTAATGAAACTTCAAGAAGAGTACGAAATGTCAAATCAAACAAAAGTGACCCAATTCATCCTCAGGGGCTTTAAAGACACCCCAGAATTGAAATTCTTATTTCAATTTCTTATTTTTCTTGTTTATCTATCTGTTTGGCCTCCTGGGGAACATGTCTATCACCATAGCTGTGATTAGTGAAAGCCAGCTACACACTCCCATGTACTTCTTCCTAAAGAACTTGTCTTTCCTAGACATGTGCTATAACTCTGTCACCATCCTCAAGGCCCTGGTGATCTCCCTTGTGGGCTCTGGGGTCATTTCTTTCCTGGAGTGTGTAGCTCAGCTTTATGTGATTATTACATTCTCCTCCACTGAAAGCTTTCTGCTCACAGACATGGCCTATGACTGGTGTTTAGCCATTTACAGGCTTCTAATATATGGGGTCTTGATGAGCCAGAAACTTTGTTATGAACTGGTAATCATGGCCTGGGTAGCTGGGGCCATATTCTCAGCCTTCCACACATTTAACACCTTCTTCTTCCTCTCCTGTGGGCCCAATGTTGTTGAACATTTATTCTGTGACATTCCTCCTATCATGAGACTTTCCTGCCCTGATTACCACATCAATGAGGAAATGGACTTTGCTGTTAGCAGCTGCATTGTCATGAGTGCCTTTGCCCTCACAGTTCTGTCCTATGTCTGCATCATCTCCACAATTGCTGGGATATCATCTGTGGATGGTAGGTACAGTGCCGTCTCCACCTGTTTTCCCATCTGACCACAGTCATTTTGTTTTATAGAACTGGAATTTTTACATACTTGAGGCTGCCACCCAATACTCCCCAACCCAGGGTCTTCTGGCCTTCATTTTCTACTCCTTTGTCACATGTCCTTTAAACTTGTTATCTATTCTCTGAGGAACAAAGGTATAAAAGTTTCTTTGAAGAAACTGTATTGTTGAAGAAAACATTAAGTATTGGAGTGCTACAACTTGCATATAGTTTAGACGTTCTATAACTGGTTAGGAAAGTCAAACATCACTTCATTATTTATCCTTTATCTTCTTCTATTTCACACTGACGACAAGGCCAATTGCAGGACATCCCCACATGTCATTGAAATGCTGCTTCTTTTCTGTCTATAAGGAATCTTCCTCATCAGCATTCAACTAACTCTAAGTTGGCACCATGTAAATTTTGATATTTCTTCAGATTTTAACATGAAGTCCCATATTAAAAAAATTCCTTAACCTAGCTGTCATATCTGGAAACTACAAGTATTTCCTTGGCTTTGTGTATTACTCTCAACTCATCAACATGTAATGACACCTAGTCTTGTATTTCTGACTTTCTCTTGACCACATTTACCTGAATATACAAGCACTTCATTTTTCACATTGAAAAATCCCCTTATCCTTTTCCATCATCCACTAAACTGCTTTTTTCTAATTTCATTTATTCAACTAGTTCTCTTAACTACCCAGTACAACAGGGTGGAATTTTTTAAATTGTATTAATTTCATTTCTATCTTTATCCTTCTATGTATAAGTGGTCTACAAGTTCTCATTTTTTCCAAATATTTAATTCTCCCCTACATGTCAAATTTTCTTAGTGGAGGATTCATTATCTCTTTTCTGAAATCAATCCCAATTATTTAAATTCAGTGGTTTTTAAGTTTATTTCTAGTTTCATGAAAGTAGTAACTTTCATCCATACAACACCTTACAAGTTTACCTTCCAGATTAAAAAAAAAAACCAAATTGGAGAATAATTGACAGTGTATACTCCCAGTGGTAAGCACAATTCTCCCTTCTTTCCTCACCACCATTATTTTCTCCATGGCAGCCCTAAATTATACACTTCATAATCCCTCATACATAATTAAAATACCTGTATTGTTTCTCTTTCTGCCAACTTGTTTCTTCTACTCTTTGTCAACAATATTCCAGTGTATAATTCTAAAATATAGGCCAACTCATGACCTAACAATAAATAAAGTTCTTTAGTGACGTCTATAAATTCTGTGACATAAAAGTCCAGATTTAAGGCATGATTTGTAGGATCATATATCATACAAAACTAATTTATATTTTTTATCGTCCTCAGCTACCCACTCAAACATTCCACACTCAAGTCTCCCAGGGTTGTTTCTTCAATTTCATGCTCTACAGTAACTGCTACTTGGAACACACATTATCATTGTCTGCAGAATTCAATTGCCACTTCTTCTCTTACACACAAATGCTTATAGTACATTCAGCAAATCAATACTGTGACATGCATTTCTTTAACTGTCCCCCACAACGTGAGACATTACACTGCTTTGTAATTATTCATTTTTGTGACTGTCTTCCAGTAAACAAGAATCTCAAGAGTAGGTGTCATACTTGGATTCATTTTATCTCCATGTTTTCATTTTTTTTTCTGTGATATATTGTATGTTGAAATTGATGTTTGTTTATTAAAATATTACAATATTTTGAAAGATCATTATCTATATTCCCAGGTCCTGATATATCATTGTCATATTCAAGTGACTCTGTATATTCTCTTGAGTAGATATATAACAATTTAACATACATTTCTAGGTACTCCATAACATGGTCTCAACTAGGCAGCCTTTTTAAAAATTTTTTTCCTATTTCAATTCTTCCTACTTATTTTGATTTACAAACATGTATGATGATATGCATAATTATTTTATAAATTCACAACTTTTACTCTACAGTTATTTTTTATATATGTTAATGTATGAATTATATAGTCAATAAAATTTTATTAAAAATGTATGTTGTGAAGCCGAGGGCAATCAAAATTTTCTTTAAGTTATAAATGATATGCTAAGAGAGGAAATAAAATGTTCAACAAAAACTAGAGGAAGCCATAAAATGGGGAGGTGAAAGGAAAGTTATCACATATAAGAATCAGAAAGCAATTAGAAAATGGTAGATATTAATCTAAGTATGTCAGTAAATACTTCCACCATGATGAGTTGCAACAACCCCATCAAAAAACAGATTGTGACAGTGGAGTAAAATATCCATACTATATTGCCTATAACAAATTCACTTTGAATCTAAATACACAGATAGATTAATAGTAAAAGTGTGGATAAATATTTACCATGCTAACACTAACTAAAAGAGAGCAGTAGCTGTATTAAATTCAGACAAAGCAAGTATCAGAAAAAAGAAATTTATCAGAGTAAGAAGGCCAATAATAATGAAATGGCTATTAATTCTGCAAGAACAAAAAAACATTTTAATGTATATGAATTGAATAACAGACTATCAAAATACATGGGTCAACTCTATTAAAACTACAAAGAGAAATAGAAAACTCTGCTATTATACTTAAAGACCTCATAAAACAGACA
Source organism: Cabassous unicinctus (assembly GCA_029593785.1). Taxonomy (NCBI): domain Eukaryota; kingdom Metazoa; phylum Chordata; class Mammalia; order Cingulata; family Chlamyphoridae; genus Cabassous; species Cabassous unicinctus. The sequence goes on along the minus strand of JAQZBX010055559.1, from coordinate 286 downwards.
TAACTAAAAATTAGTAAAGATGTAGTTGACTTGTAAACATTATCAATCATTTTGATCTAATTGCCTTTTAAAGAAAAATTAATCCAACAAAGCAAAGTACACATTTTATGGAACCTCCCATGGAAGTTTTCAAGATGGACTTTTGACTGATACATAAAACACACATTAACAATTTATAAAAACCATACAATATACATTTTCAGACAAAATTGTACATAAAATAGAATTTTAAAGAACAGCAGGAAAACTCCACAAATATATGGAGATTAAACAATGCACTTATAAT